>REGL01000437.1:126106-138771 GCA_004194395.1 Aurelia aurita complex sp. Pacific | reverse complement strand
GGGTGCGCCAAAATAAACTATGCACGTTTGGCAGGCCACAATAAATCGTACTCAGGTCCGATTTTGAATATTTATAACTTAATCGTTAGCAGAAAGCCTGAATTAGATACTGGGATATTTGCAAATTTTTCCGTTTTCAATTTCTAGAGCTAGAAGTGAGTTTCCTAAAATTTTAGTTTTCGAAAACATTGAAAACGACCAAAAAACCTCGATCAAATTCTAAAGATTTAACATGAATGAACAAAGAGAAAACGTTTTCAGGGGGATTTGGGGGTACAGTACGAATTCTCGTACAGCAGATTACAATTGGTCGATTTCTAAATCCCAAATCACCATGAACAAGTTCTCTCTTTGCCCATTCATGTCGATTCTTTGGAAAACTTGATCGATGCTTTTTGATCGTTTTCAGTGTTTTTCGAAAACTAAAATTTTAGGAAACTCGCTTCTAACTCAAAAATCTGACGACAAAAAAATTTGCTACAAATCCTAGAATCTAATTCAGGCTATCTGCTAATGATTAAGTCATAAATCTTCAAAATCGGACCTGTGTATGATTTATTGTGGCCTGCCAAACGTGCATAGTTTATTTTGGCGCACCCGGTACGATTAAAAATTTACAATACATATTACGGATTACTCTACCTACAAACTATTTAACAATACTATAAGAACTATACCATGAGGAGCAACAGACTATGATTACCCCATGGCGTTAAATAAAAGATAAGAGTTAAACTACATACAATTTTACATAAATGCTACACACAATTCAAAAAACAAAAAACAAAACGAAAAGAAGAAGAGCGATAAATACTGTATTGGAGAATGTCTAACAATAGATGTCAGGTTAGGGCTGTAATAATTCAAAACAAATGTTGTGTTTCTTTATAACATACGTCATGCCTGACATCTAATGTGAGACAGAATTTCCAAACAAATAGAAACGTTACTCAAGAGACTTGGTGGTTGATTTGAAATGATATTGGTCAAATCGACAAGTTTTGTGGGTGAAGCGTAAAGTCAACTATAGTATATTCGAGTTCAAGTCATCAAAAAAGGCCTTGATCACCATATAATAATAGCCGCAACTCGTTTCTGCGTGGTAAGAGCTAAGAATGGGCCTAAGCAGGGTCCTCTCTCTCCGTGTCTCTGATAACCAATCTTTCCAGCAGAGATCCAAGGAACATAAGTAACCAGTCTACAAGGACTTGATTGATTACAATGAGTCCACTATCACTAACCAAAATGAAACTAACAAAGAACAGAGATCTGTTTCATTAAAATCGACCATACCGTTCTAGAGTTGCAGGAAAATTTCAATTAAAGCAGTTCTAGAAAGTCTTGATCCAGATTAGAATTACGATGAACTTTCGTCCATATTCCAGCTTTAGCAGAGGCCGACAAAATTATAGTCTTCCTGGGAACGGCAAAAGTTTCGCCCGAACTTCCTGTAACATTTTTATTTTCTATTGATTAGGATTTTACAGCATAGTTCGCGCAAATCGTAGGTAGACTATAGTTTTAAAATTACTTAGTGAAATTGAACACGTTCATAACCAACGACGTAAAGTTTAAACTCAACATAACATACAAAATACTTGCATTTTTTTTTTTTTTTTGCATTCAAGTTTAAGAATGATTGCAAGGTAGGTAGCTCAAAATAGGCACGGTAACTGTAGGTAAGCGAGCAGAAATGCACATGACTTTTGCCATGAAGATGAGCAACCAAAATGCACATACAGATCTGGTTGCCAATATCTTCCCTTCTTGAAAAAAGAATTACCTAGGCAATGCATTACCTTGAAAGAAAGCATTACCAGAACGAGGCCGCTTAATTTAAAAGGTGCATTAGGCCCTTTTTACGAATATCAAAGTAAAGGAAGCTTCATAAATCTAATTTCGCCTATAATGTTACCTACATATTGCCAATACTTAGCAAAACGAATGAAAAATCACACACACAAAATCAGTACTGTTACAATCAATCAAACCTTGATTCATTCTCATTTATCAAGCAGCGCTCCGTAGCACGAATTTTCAACCGTGTTAAGTTCTTCTTGATGCAACATTTTAGTGAAACAAATTATCACATCTTATTTGGCGTTTTACTACCAATTGATCGATCATTCAATGAAATCGGTGCATAATTCATAAAATGAACAATTGGGCAAACGTTAATACTTTAGTTTGGGACACTCGCTATGTATCTCCCCGCGTATCTGTCCCTAACCCTAACCCTAACCCTAACCCTAACCCTAACCCTAACCCTAACCATAACCATAACCATAACCATAACNTGGCACTCAAGCGTACACACTTCATTATCTCCTAACCCAATGATACCACATCTTATTTCTTGCGATTACTACCCTTAAAGGGTCTGTTTCATACTGCATTCCTTGCATGCGCCATTTCTTGGCTAGCCTTTGTTGTTGCCATTTTTATGACCCATGAAAATGGCGACAGCGCTCCGTAGCACGAATTTTCAACCGTGTTAAGTTCTTCTTGATGCAACATTTTAGTGAAACAAATTATCACATCTTATTTGGCGTTTTACTACCAATTGATCGATCATTCAATGAAATCGGTGCATAATTCATAAAATGAACAATTGGGCAAACGTTAATACTTTAGTTTGGGACACTCGCTATGTATCTCCCCGCGTATCTGTCCCTAACCCTAACCCTAACCCTAACCCTAACCCTAACCCTAACCCTAACCATAACCATAACCATAACCATAACACAATTGTTGGGTGAGTGGCCAAGCGACTTATACAGTTTTCAATAGGTAACTGAAGTTAAGCTCGGTCTTGTGAGGTCAAATCCGGATGGGTGACCATTCGGATGCCTGATCTCACTTCAACGTCCTTCAGAGGGGACGTTAAACTAGGGGTCCCATGCCTTGATGAGGCATGCCTGCCACCTATTAAAAATCTAATTACTTTTCTCTCGGTAGAGACCTAAATCCACAAAATAAAAAAATGATAATACGAATTTTAAGGCAAAGACCATTATAGTTTTTCCATTGTTACCACTGTTACCACTGTTTTTCCACTGTTTTCCACTGTTAGGCAATTATTACCTAAATAGTTCCATCTTTCTTCTGTTCCGAAAAGTGGACGACTGTGAGCATTCGTTTAGTGCGTTCCGTTCGTGTAATTGGCAAAAGTGATGATGGTAGTCCTAAATTAGATTTAAACACGAAGCAATCCTTCCAGCTACTTAAGATAAAAAATAAAACAACGATACATACCAGTAGACAATGGTGGTCGTGCCGATGCTAAAGCTTCCTCTTCTTCACTGCATGGCAGTGGAACTTGACCAGGAGCTGATTCATCAGAGAAAGTTGGAAGTTGAGCCACTCTTACATCCTCTGCGCTGCTTGGCTAAAAATATAACATATTGATACACCGGGAGGACAAAAGAAGTAACCCAAACATTGACAATTTCAGTGGAGTGAGTATTCAATTAAGAACAGAGATCATTAGCCTGCGTGCAGACAATACCTAACTAAAGAAAAGGTATAGTCTGCGCATGAGCAATAGGAAACATACAGATTGGGTCATTTGGAATGGCCTAAGTAAGCTACTCTCACTCTGTGTTTATTCAGTTTGCAGCGTAGTATATTCAGTTTGCAGTGAACATTAAATGACAACTTACTTGTCTTCTTCTTTGTCATTTCCTAATATCGCAATTACTGTAATCTCCAAGCCAAATACAGACAGCACCGAAGCAAGCTTTCTCCCTTTCCGCCATTTTTCAAAAACCGTCGTACGAGTGTCGGAGGAGCGGAGCGACGACACTCGTACGACGGTTTTGAAAAATGGCGAAAAGGGAGAAAGCTTGCTTCGGTGCTGTCTGTATTTGGCTTGGAGATTACAGTAATTGCGATATTAGGAAATGACAAAGAAGAAGACAAGTAAGTTGTCATTTAATGTTCATTGCAAACTGAATATACTACGCTGCAAACTGAATAAACACAGAGTGAGAGTAGCTTACTTAGGCCATTCCAAATGACCCAATCTGTATGTTTCCTATTGCTCATGGTCTGCGCAACGCCGCTCAATTTCGTGTATTATAAGGGTCAGAATTTCATTTCAATGGTTTAATGGCAGTTTGAATTTCTCCTTAGCGTCTGTTTATTGTCTGCAGTAGGGTAGTTAAAAATTCTAGAGTATTGTGTTCCTAATGAAGTTTGCCTAGAAAACAAAGTGAAACCTGAGATTTAATCACATGATAGCGGTTCTCAAATCTGATTGCTTCCTCGTTTCCCGGGAAAGTGATTTTATTGGCTGTTACAACAATTGGTTCTCTTTGTTATCGCTATTGCGAAGTAAATGCTGCAGCAAGCACTACACAAAGTGAGCGGTGTTGCGCAGACTATACCTTTTCCTTGGGTATAGTCTACACGCAGGCTAAGAAATCATATGCTCCTTTCATTAAAGGGGCTGGGTCACGTAAAGTAAACAAACTTCTTTCGAAACGACGATTTAGCAGTCTTTTTGACAGGCCATATAACACAGACTTTCCACTATTTTTTTCAAAATGAAACTGCTATTTTGAAGATGAACTTCTGAACTTCAGAGAGAAACAAACGAAGCAACCATATGTTGTAAGATTGCAAAGATATTGATGGATTTTTAGAAGTAATTCTATTGTGGATTCACCCCATCCACCAAAATCTGTGCAGAACACAATGGGCGCGTGCCAGCGCGTGCGGGCAACAATATAGATTATAAAGATAACAGATTTGTTTACGGTTACGTGACCCAGCCCCTTTAACCCTATTCCACCTGGGCTTTTTTATTCACTCCTCACCTGGAGGGGGGCCATAATGGCCCCCCCCCTAATTATTTCCAAAACCAACAGGGCTATGAAGTTGTAACTTTGTACACAGTATCAACAATCTTTTGTGATTCTAATTAAGTAATGAAAGTTTAATTAGTCAAGTGACTTGTTGCTAGGCAACTAGATATGTTGTGGCCAGTCTGCAATAAGCTTATGTATGGAAACTACAATAATGTCCTATATTTTAGAGAAAACAAAGTTTGTTCTTGTAAACTGTTAAAAATCTTGTACAACATCATATTTTCTCGCAAAATAATATATTAATTTTTAATTTTTTACACACCTTTTCGAACAATGACGTCATAAATATATGTGACGTCTTATGTCTAAAAACTCTAAATATAAATAAAAATTAACAAACTACATATCATATGAAAGCCCTCAATGAGAGCAATTCAATGACACTCATTAAAACAAAATCGAACAAAGGATTGGCTAAAATATAAGCAATTAGTGTTTCCTTTTGTGACATCTCTCCATATAAGGGCATTCAGTGGTCACATGACTCATATAATTAAAACAAAATTTGTAGAATCTTGTAAAGCATTAAATGTTAGGAAAAGTCAGTTGGTACCAGCATTCTTTCTCATACCGTCAAAGAGCTGTATATCAATGTTTGGTTGGGGGGGGGCATCCCCCAGGTGGAATAGGGTTAAACTATACTTGGTGAATCAGAAGAACGTGGGGCATTTAACAAGCCATATTTTGATGCAGAGGCTGGCAACATTTTTCCCTCCTGGGAATGATTGCTTGGTGGGTAGCTCTAAAATAGACACAATAAGTGGTAGGTGGACAACCAAAATGCGCATGACTCTCGGCACGAAAATGAGCAACCAAAATGCACATACAAATCTGATTACCATTGTCTTCCTTCCTTGAAACAAAACCTACTACCTATCCAGAAAAACACACCGAAAAGGTCGAAGATAGATTGCCCTGGACAAAATCAACCACTTACAATGACCAATCTTTTTCCAAATTATTGATACAAGCCTCTTGGTCAAGCTTCTGCTTCGTTGAAGCTATTGCTGCAAATCAATTTTGTTTTCTAGATAGCAGTTATGACAAGTTCAGCAGGTTCTGCTTCGCTTTCACGGCTTCTCTCTTCCAAAAAATTCCTGCAGCCTAAAAATCTTGCTAAAATTTCCTGGGAACGGCGTTTCCCTGTTTCGACACATTGTCGGCCTCTGTTTTGATGAAAAACAAGTAAGATTGAGCTTGCTGAGGTTTTATACTGCAGAAGAAAGGTTAAACTAGTTATAGAAATTTAGATTGTTAAATCAGTGATTTCTTTCCAGATTCATACGGCATTTTGTAATATAGCTATTTTCGCAAAAAAGGTATCGGTCTGTGAGAACTTTCTGCTTCCTAGCAATGACAATTCAATTAACAGTCTACCAGAAATACAACATGAATTTCAACAACTGTTCTTCCTTTCTTGCTCCACATAACACATGCCTTCTTTTGAGTTTTTGGCAAAGAAACAATATGTTGTCATGGTTTGGAAGTTCACACAAAGATAAATGTGAATTTAATTGACGGTCACTTTTAGGAAACTTGCAAAAAACAGTTTTGCTAAAATCGTTCGTAATTATGGAACGGAAGACCGATATTGACCCACTAAATTTTCACATCTAAGTTAACTTCCCTTCTGTGCAATGAATGCATGAAGAAATGAATTTGCGAAGTAAATTGGACAATTAAAAATTAGCAAACGTTCGACATTATTTCTGACTTACCCAATATAATTATAAATATAATAAAGAATTTCGACTGATTCAAGTTACGTTTTACTTTGGCTTCATCAGAAATAAACTTTATAATCTTCACAATAATGTTCTCTTATAGAACTAACAACAACTTATAATGGTATGATCACTATTCGTAGGCAGAACCACAACCCAGTGGTGGAAACAAAGTTTGCCTTCCTGCGAAGGAACATGAAACCAGATTTCTTCCTTCCATTGTTTTATTAATTTTCTTTTGTCCCAGATTTCAGTGTAGTCGATAATCCACTAGGAACTGAGATTACTTTTGAAGCTTTTTTGGATCACAAAACTGTAAATGAAAAGAGTATAATCCACACTTTGATTTTCTTCTATCCTTTCTTTCCTTTAGTCCTTCGTGTCTCTTCATATTTTCAATTTTTGCTTTCTTTGTCATCCTATCTTCATTCCATCCTTCTTTTTTCCTCCTCTTTTCTTTCCACCCTTTTCTTTCCATACTTTTTTCGTACAACTCTTTTCCTTTCATTTCTTGATTCCCTCTTTCCCACCCTTTCTTCCTTCCAGACAAACAAGCTTCCTGCGAAGCTGCTTCGCGGCTTCACGCACTTTTTCCACCTCTGCTACAACCGTTCGCCTCAAATGTCTGCTGCTCGCAGAGCCTGAGAAAACGGAGCTAACAAGTTTGAACCAAAGCCATGAGCAATGATTTTTAGTTATTACACAGAAGGCTTTCGTGCTCTAGCCAGAGAAATGAAAGAGAGTCGAGTACAAACAATCTGAAAAGTTTGGAAGCATATTTACCCTTGCCAAGAAGCAAACGTACCTGTGAGCTGCTATCCGTTGGTGTTGGCGAAGACAAATTAACAGCCGGACTTCGATTCAATAATTGTATCTTCGGAGGATGGTGCTGCAATGTAAAGTAAAGAAAATGTACTATTTACAGATGAAAAGGAGAGTAAAACTTGCAACTTTATTTTTGCAAAGTTTGCACAATGTCTTTTTCATTTTATACAGTCAAAAGTAGAATTCTATCGGAGATCCAATCCTCTTGCTACACTTTGCAAAGCTTACATCATGCCTTTTAATTTTATACAGTCAAAAGTAGAATTCTATCAGAGATCCAACCAATTATTTCATTAAGGATGCTGGGTCCCCTACACAGGTAGACTTGCCCCAAGTCTTTTTCGTCAACTGTAATAAGTCTATATGAAAGTAAACCTTTTACAAATTTGTTGACGAAATAGAGACGGCCCCAGAGAGACGGCGGACACACCGCGCGAGGGAACCCCCACACGCATATACTAAGCTGTGACCGCCACTGGGGCACAATGCCCCAGTTCAACCGCAGTCCAGTGCCTGCATCATGAGGGGCCATCTAACGCTTGAATTTGAGCAGGTCTGTCGATCTTCTTTTCGACATGAAAAGATCGTCATAAAACTACAACCAACATCTTCGAATACGATTTAGCCTTTCGGCAATCAAATAAAACAAAGTCTTTGAAAATCGGTTCATTGGGTATGGACACGTAAGCAATCAAACGATAATACATCATTTTGGGACACCCGGTACATTTTATAGACTCAACCAATAAGATTTTCAAACAATACCAATGAAACAATATGCTGAACACGACTCACTAAATCGAGCAGCTTGTGGAATGAGCTTCCCTCTTTCACGTATTTCAAACCCCCATTATTCTCACCAAGAAATTCAAGAAAAATTCCATTGTTAAGTACTAAACTATTAAACTGAAGCAGAGTGCATACATCATCTTACTTATCATATGATCCATTTGTTACTTAAAAATTCATGTACCTCATCTAGCCCTGTATCTTACTATTGTAAGCTTTTTCAACGTTACCATTATCCACATTTATAGGCTAGTTTTTTTTTCTTCCTTTTTTCTAACTTTTACATTAGTTGCACAAGCTACAGTAGGTAAGCGATGGTTTATTAGGGTCACTCGCGTGGAATACAACTATTTTTATATAAATTTCTCTTGCATTGTAGCAACTTGTCTTTTATGATTAAAATTGAATTGAATTGAATTGATAGAATTGACCAATCAAATCAATTGAAATTCTTTGAAACGCAAGACTCTTGCAGGAATGAAGTAAAAGCCTTTTCCTTTCTTGGTTTTGGATTGGGTTTTTGTTGTTAATGTTGATTTTTTTTTTGTTTACTCTTGTCTCTCGTTGTTTTGATTGTTGATCTGTTTGTTCGCTTTACTTTTTGGAAATTGTGTGCCTTAATTTGTAAGTCCCATCTGCAGTGGGAACTAGGTGACCCCGTGTCTTTTCCCGCTGTGGATGGGACCAATAATGTATAATAGTTAGTTTAGATTTTACTTGATATAAAAAACAAAAAACAAAAAATAATGAAAAAGTACCTATGGTGCAAGATTTGCATTTCTCGTAGGAACGAACGAAAACAATACCGAAAGAGTAGGAATATTCCTATGCAACATTCATACGTGTTACTGAAACCGAGGGGTGAATCACTCCTAAAAATCTCGTACACCTTTCACAAATTACCAAAAAAAATCTCTGAAATCTCTATGAAATTGTTGAAATCTCAAAATCTTTAGAAAAAAGTCATAAAATCTAAGAAATCTTATAAAAATCTCGAAATCTTTCAAAAAATCTTGGAATCTTGAAGAAAAATCCGTGAAATCTCAAAATCTTTCGCAATAACCCAAAGAATTTGCGCAATTTCGGAAAATTCAAAGCCTTGGAGGAATCAAATTTCAATCAATTGCCAATCGAAATATTCTTGCATTTTTTTCTTGCTTTTATGAGCACTGGAAATGAGGTAGATTGACTCTACGTAGACTTCTTGTTTTCAAAAAGGAGTCCCTCACAATGAGCAATAGGACACCAAGTGTGTGAAAGATTTAATAGTAGCGAGCCACCTTAACGTTTTATTGGTAGCGAGCCACCTTTACCAATTGTTTTTGTGTGTTTTTACCAGGGAGATATAGACTAGTGCAGGGAGATATAGTGCAGATCCACCTTAACCGTAAAACCTCCATGGAACCACCTTTTTTGTGTTGATACCTATTTTTACTAAAGGTGGATCTGCACTTAAGGTGGCTCACTGCCAAAAAATTCAAAATGACGAAACAGCGATAAGGTGGCTCACTACCAAGTAAAAATAGGTAAAAACCCCCAAAAAACAATTGGTTAAGGTGGCTAACTACCAGTAAAACGTTAAGGTGGCTCGCTACCAATAAAACTTTCATACCCTTGGTGTCCTATCGCTCATGCCCTCACATTGCCCCAATGGTGTTTCCATCTCTCCCGAGATTTTGAGGGAGACGGATGAAGCATTTGTCTAGATATGTCTCTGGAGATGTTCTAATCCAATTCTATAGACTTTATGTTAGGCCTCATCTTGACCATAGCAATATAATTTATCACAAATACGATACTATACTAGTATGCGCCTTTATTTCAAGAACAAACTCGAACAAACTCTGTATGCTGCTGCCGTAGCTGCTAAATGTTCCAAAAATCCCAAAATCCTTAGGTTCCTACCTTTATCGGAATAAAAAGTCAAACCTCATAAAGATTTTTAAAAATCTTAAAATCTCATGAAAAATCCCGAAAATCTCAAAATCTCTCATTTTATCATGGGATTTTTCAAAATCTCAAAATCTCGTACACCCTTTTCAGGAGTGAATCACCCCTCGACTGAAACGACCGGAAAGCATTTACAACGCAGAGATGATTCCGTAACATTTTAAAGTTTCGCAGCGATGAGAAAAACCCAATCCAGATCCTGAAAAATTGTGCCGTGTAAACACTCGATCGCGATCGCAATCCCCTAAAATTTGATCCCACTTCAGAGGTGGATCGCGATCCGGATCGCAATCCCGATCCTGAAAACGTGTGCCGTGTAAACGCTTCCTGGGATCGCGATCCCAATCGACATCCTTCAAGCATGCGCAGTAGATACAAGCGCCATTAACACTGTAATGTTTCTAGGCTCCGTAGCTATGCACAATACGCATGTGCGAATGGATCGCGATCCTGATCCATTTTCGTTTGACGCTTATGTAAACGCAACTCGATAGCGATCTCAATCCTCGTGGATCGCCATCCCGTATTTTTGTGCTCCGTGTAAACGGGGTATTAGAAAAGGGTCTGGGAGAGCAATATTTTTCTGGTCAATGGCAGACACTAATCTGGTAAATGGCAGACACTAACCTGGCTGTCACGGGGCTTTAATGAATGATAAATTTAGTTCTACGAATCTAATGGTTTCAAAATCATCGTGAAAAGTAAAGAAATAATAGACCTTTTAGCTATTCTGAAAAGAATCAAAGTCGAACCATATTTTGCTACATTTCGTAGAATTTTCGAATGTGCACAATAATAATAGAAGCTCTAACGGCGCTCCATCGAACGTCACGAAACCAGGCTCTTTTGTAGAATAGCTAAAAGGACTATTGTCCAAAATGTATTTGAAAAGCTGTCCTATGATACATAAGCCTCTTAACAAAAGAGAGATTCTCTCTCCAACCCAGAACTCGAAGCAAACAGCTTTGGCGTTTGGTGGGAAAGCATTCGTAATTCTTTATGTTTATCAGAATAAACGAAAGGAAAGGAGTTTAGCATCTGCAAATACACAACGCGTGTGTTGGTAATTCGAAATTCGAAACAATAGCTATTTGCTCAAGAAACTATTTCACGCCTTGACAAATGTTTCTTTAGCCGAGGAAGCGGCGTTCTGAACTGCCTATCGAACTTTAAATAAAATATTCTGTTGTTCTATGATTTGCCTGTTTCATATTTGATTTCCAAGATAATTATCGCTTTGATAATACGTCCTAAAATACAGCTGCTACAGTAGGAAACGACTTATTTACCTAGTAGTTAGAATTATACTCATAAACCTTCGTCATAATAAATTCTTTTTAATGAAAAGATTTGCAAGGGAAGCGAACGAAATCGTTAACTCTATCTGTCAGCTAAGGATTGAATCAGTTTTCGATTGAGGTACATTAAAGTTAACGGTGTTAAAATCATCAAATAATGATGTGTGTTAGTATATCCATTTTCAGAGCATCACACTTTCTAACAATCAATCGCATGACCACGGGAGAAGCTGAAGAAACTATTTGAGAGGGAGGGGGGTGCAGACCTAGACTTATGACGATGAGTCCCTTGTATCCCTGCGGTACCTTGCTCTGTTGACTGAAGCGCCATCAAGAAGTCAAAGAGCACAGGGAAACAAGAGACTCATCGTCATAAGTCTAGTGCAGACCTCCAATTTGCCAACAAACATTGAATTGATGTTGTTGTTGTTGTTGTCACTCTAATTTCTTTTTCATATTCCATCTAAAAATTTACATAACAAATTACTACCTACATTACTTAACCTACTTTACAACACTACGACTACGATACCAAGAGGAGCAAAATAAAATGTCAACACTGAGGCCTTAAAAAAAAATTGAAAAAGTACATTTGTATAAATTAGACTTAACTACGAACAAAGCAAAGTGAGAGCCTTATTTCCCTGAAGCTGTAAAAAAATCGAACAAAATCTCAATCGGCCAATCAGAAAGCAGGATTTTAACAACGGTAATTTTGCATTTATGGCTTGAAAAAACATTCATCTGCGTAATGATAATTAGTTTTACGATACAGCAGTTCTGGAAAACTGCCTTTGTGGCGTTTCAGGCTCGGTGGTTTTGATAAAAAAGACAGCAGGTGATTAAGGCCATATTGAGGTATATATGAAAACAGTTACGAGGCTAATCCGTTTCTGGGAGCGAGGGGAATGAGTCATAGTTGTAACGGTATCAGTTTAGTCAAAAGCGAACTACAACATGTATTGAGTCTACCGTGCCCCTATATCCGCGTCTAGACACTAACGGCTACAACACCATCCTCTTTTAACTGCGCAAGCGCTTACAATGTCCACCCTGTACTCTGGCAAAAGACTTCTGTCATACATCTCAAACGACTTACCGTAATAGCTCTATTAAGCCCCCCCTCTCTATAAAGCCCCCCTCTCTATTAAGCCCCCCTCTCTAGAGCCTCGAAAATTAAATAAGCCCCCCTCTCTATTAAGCCCCCC
>REGL01000437.1:80400-125617 GCA_004194395.1 Aurelia aurita complex sp. Pacific | reverse complement strand
GCCCCCCTCTCTATTAAGCCCCCCCCTCTAGAGCCTCGAAAATTAAATAAGCCCCCCCCCCCGGGGCTTAATAGAGCTGTTACGGTATGTCATACATCTCAAGGCTTACCTGAGAGGTAGTTAGCGGTTTTTGAATGAAGCCATTGCTTTCTTGATTCGGGTTAGTCGGTAATGACATCTGCCTGGTTGGACATGTAACTAAATGCGTATGCGGTGTAGTGTTCGGAAACGTTGCTTGGCGTGTGCAAGTTCTAGGAACTGCTGGGCGCTGATATTGCATCATTCCAGTTTGACTGGACTCCACTGCTGCTGGTGCTGGTGCTTGTGTAACGATTTGTTCTGCTGTTTCCGATTCTGTAGAGGATGAACGTGATGATTCCTGCAAATGAAAATCTTAATGAAAAATAGATACCGGATGAATCAAATAAAAAAGCAAGGACCGTACGAACTGATCGGTTGATTTTCGGCACATTGAAATCTATTGAATAGGCGCAAGTTGCGGAATAACAGCCGATAAAACAGCTTAAGTACCGGCACTTGGACGATAAACCGCTTAAATACCGGTACTTGGATGATAAACCGTTTAATTACCGTTGAAATCTATTGAATAGGCGCAAGTTGCGGAATAACAGCCGATAAAGCAGCTTAAGTACTGGCACTTTGACGATAAACCGCTAAAATACCGGTACTTGGGTGATAATTCTTTTGCTTGCTGATTTTTTTGCTGATTTGCCAAAACTAACGTTGGTTTTAGCTGCACAATTGGCCTCACATTACCCTGTGAGGGAGGAAGCCTCCCTGTTTACAAAATCAAAATGACAAAATCAAAAGAGCGACCTGCAACCTTCCAAAGTGCAACGATTTGATTTCGAAACGCCCCAAGCTGACATTCTTTCTGTTTGCATGGAATCTTGTTCAACAATCTCTTCAGAGCAGGCTAATTTGCCGATTTGAGCTGGTGTTGAGTTTCAACTCGGCCTCTTTCATGTAAACAGTGTCAAACAGTTTCAACCGTTAAGTGAGTTGAAACTCAGCCCATGTTGAATCCAGCATAGCATGTCCAGAAAATTCTCATGTAAACGCCCTCTAAGGCTCTTCATTGTCTATTGTATAGGCAGCTGCAAAGCAGTCACCAAACTACTGGAGAGCATTATTAATTACAGTAGCAATGCAACACGAAGTCAAGACGTACAGCAGGCACTGAGGACCACTACTGGGAGCGAACTGAGAAAACAATTTAAGCTATTCATGGTTGAATCCGTCAAACGCAAAAATTGTGGACCTTAACATTTTTTCCCGACATTTCAAACTTTCGAACATTTAAAAGGATCTGCCCCCCCCCCCAATTTTTGACGAAAAGACGATTTTGCAGTCTTTAGCAAGGCAATGTCACGCAGATATTTTATTCTCCTTTCAAATGGAAAGCGTTATTTGAAGATAAATCTTTGTACTCCACAGAGGAACAAACCAAACATTCATATTCCTTGCGATTGCTCGGATACAAGTGGATTTCTTCACAGTTACTTGCTCGTGGCTTGCGTGAAACCACCAAACAAACTGCAGAAAAAATGGACGCGCACCTAAAGCAGTGGGGTTTACAGGTTTGTTTACAACTTGGTGACAGAGCCCCTTTAATGTACAACATTTAGTGTCCAAAACATTTCGCGTCCAAAACATTTAGCGTCCAAAACATTTAGCGTCCAAAACATTTAGCGTCCAAAACATTTAGCGTCCAAAACATTTAGCGTCCAAAACATTTGCAGTATTGGAAGGGAAATCACAGAAATCCATTCCTACCATCTAAAATGCAAATTATCGCTCAAAAACATTTTGCATAGAAATGGAATTTGCTTTAAGAGCTATCTAATTTAAAGAGACCGTTGCAACCAGCATAACGTTGCACGTGCCATTTCTTTGTTGATGACCATTTTCATGCATGAAAATGGCAACAACGAACCTAACACAAAAGAAAGTATTCACAAAGCATGCCGGTTGCAAAGGCCCCTTTAAAGTTAGTTGACGGGGCTAAGTAGAGGCAATCTATAAATAGGACAAAGAAACGCATTCGCACATACTTGCTCCCCTAGTGAAAAGATATGCACGCACGTGCCGATATCATCAAATACAATAGGCTTATTCTAGATATGTATATGCAGCTCATGGGTTAGCGATTTATCTCCGTCAACTAACTTTAACATTCGTTATTTTCTTCAACTAAATTCATTTTGGCAATCATTCTCATGATCCTCAAAAACAATTCTTTAAATGGGCTCGTAAACAAATTTGACAATACTGCACGTGTCTATTGTTCTCCATTGTTTTCTGCAGTTTGTTTGGTGGCTTCACCCAAGCCGCCAAAAAGTATTCGTTAAAAATCCACTTATATCCAAGCAATCGCAAAGGATATGAGTGTTTGGTTTTTTACTCTGTAAGCAACAAATATCTATCTTCGTTCGCTTTCAATTTCGAAAAAACAGGTAAACGTAAATGTGATATTGCCCCAAAAAACTACATAATCACCGTTTCGGCCGAAATTTAAGGGAACTTTCTAACGAGGACCCTTCTGAAACTTTAAATAATGCACAATCTGTTAAATTGTAACATTTCAAAAATGAAAAACGCGAAATGAATTGAAAATGGACCATTTTTCTTTGCCGCTGGAACTTTTTCTAACCCTTCCGTAATTCCGTGAAAAAACTTGCGAAAATTTTTACATGAAAACGCTTTTGCCCAAAATCTAGTCATAGGAATAAATTCAAGCATTTAAAATCCTTTGCCTTATTTGTATAGATATACGAAGGGAGTCAATGATTTATTTACTGATGAGTACCACAGGGCTTCTATTGATAGCAGCTTACATTATAGCTGATTGAATTACCCTGTAAAAATAAAGTATTATTATTATTATTATTATTATTATTATTATTATTATTATTATTATTATTATTATTATTATTATTATTATTATTATTGTTCAATTGTACATGCTCGGGTTAGATGTTTTCCGGTTTATGCCTTGAAAGCAAGTTTCAACAAGCAACTAAAGGTTTCAAAGTCAATGTCCATCTTCTTCAGGTTTCAAGCTCCTTCCTCAGTATTCTTCCTGTTCCTTTTATGCTCCAGTCGATGATCTGTATGTATGGGAAAATCCCATAATAACCTAAAGTCTTCTGTCACAATCACACTCTCTACTTTATGGTTGTACCATCTATCTCCATGTTCTAATCCTAGTTTTTGACATAACTTCCAGTGGACAATTTGAGCTACCTTGTCATGTCTCCAGCCTTTATATTGTACTTGTGCTAGCTGTTGACGCTCAGAAACAATGTGTGCAATTGTTTCATCCGCTTTTCCACACAGTCTGCATTATCATTATTACTATTATTATTATTATTATTATTATTATTATTATTATTATGAATGTTACGCACAAATGAATTAACATTTGGAATTACTGTCCAAGATATCGGGTCACATCTAGTGTCCTTAGATATCAAGAACCTGTCTGATGATTCTCGCCGTGCCTAGAAGGGTTGACTTCTGGATTAACTCAATTCTTGTTGTTACACCTATTTCCTTCATGTACTGTTCAAGTCTGCCTGTTACAGTGCCAAGGGCACCTATATGACAATTGGGATGACCTTGGTTGACACATTCCAAATCTTTCTGATTTCTGATTATTATTATTATTATTATTATTATTATTATTATTATTATTATTATTTATTATTATTAGTATTATTATTATCATCAATTTCTTTACCGTTGGATACATAAAGATATAGCTAAAAGTAATCAGCTAGTTAATTCCAATGTTAGTTAAAATTTTAAAATACAAATGTCACATCAGAAAAAGGGGATAAAATATTTACAATTCATCAAAAGTATNGTTACAGTGCCAAGGGCACCTATATGACAATTGGGATTACCTTTGTTGACACATTCCAAATCTTTCTGATTTCTGATTATTATTATTATTATTATTATTATTATTATTATTATTATTATTATTTATTATTATTAGTATTATTATTATCATCAATTTCTTTACCGTTGGATACATAAAGATATAGCTAAAAGTAATCAGCTAGTTAATTCCAATGTTAGTTAAAATTTTAAAATACAAATGTCACATCAGAAAAAGGGGATAAAATATTTACAATTCATCAAAAGTATACAGTATAAAAGCATAAAAGTGTATAAAAGCAGATATTCAAATATTATTATCATAAAAAGCCCAAGTTCGGAGTAAAAACGCGGCATAATTTACATGGGCAATTTTCTCCGTTCCAATTTTTTATTTTTATTTTAAACTGACAAGGGATTCTGAATTTCGTATAGCTGGAGGTAACGTTTGCCACAGCTGCGAACCTTTGAATCGGATGCTTTCTGTCCCGTTGTTGACAGATCTCACCTTAGGTTGGAAGAATTCGTTATTGTTACGCAAATTGTAATGACTTTCATTTTCGCAGAAAATTTCCTGCATGAATGTAGGGTACAACCAATCATACGATTTGAGGTTAGGTTAAACTTAATCTGAAAATGGTTTCTCGCGAAAGGGGATGTAGATAATGATTTACTTAAATTATTTTTGCAGGTTCTTGCTGCTTATGGCTTAGCCTTCATGGTCATACTACCCATAGCTGTGGTGAGTTAATTTTCCATATTATCTGTCATTGCTCATCTTGAAGATAATACCAAAGGCGGTAGTTATATTGTAGTCTTTTGAAACTTTATTTTAGCAGCCCAAGCTAGATAAGCTTTGCTTTTCTTGGGTGGCGTAGAATACGAATATTTGAAGAAGTTTTTATTTTTATAGTAGCTCGTATTTTACAAATAGAATTGAATTGAATTGAATTGAATGACGTCACTGCTAATGTTGGATAAAACTAAGATTGCCTGATTTTCGTATTTTCAATGACAGGGAACATGGTGGTATCGGTCAATTCAATACAGTTGTGATGAAGTTTTAATGGACACAGAACAGATCTACTGGTATTTTCTACATAGAACACCAAACATGTCGTTAAAAAGTAAGATTCACACACCCTCTTTCCAGTCTTCCTTCTCGATCCTTTCTTTAGATGCTAGTCATGCGACAGAAAGGCGTCATATCAAGCTGCAAATTATGATTTTGAATCATTTAGCTTTTGCCTATTATGGTTAAAAGTACGTGAAAAAGAAATGAGCTTTCAAAGATGGCATCAGAAAATTTTTATCATCAAAGAATTTCAATTGATTTCATTGGTTTATTTGTGGTGGGACACAAATGATCTTTGTAAAAAATTCCCTTACGCCATCTTCAGCGCACTTCTTGTGAAATTGTTCGTTAGGCCAAAATCTAGCGAGTTATTAGCCATTTTTTGGACATCGTAGTTGTTAACGTTGATTGTAAATTACTTAGATGCATAGGCGATTTTTTATCGAAAACATCTTGACGTTTTTACACTAAACACTGATTATGTTGCGAAATAAACAATTTTATTAATGGATATATCGAATAAACAAAAAGAAAAACGTGATTATCGTCTTAATTTTCATTCTTCTGTTTTTGACAATGATTTAGAATTTCATTGGTTAAGAAACCGAGACAATGATTTCAACTCAAAGTAGTACAGGCATTGTAAAGCAAGATAGAATTTGATTTCAAGCTTATTTACCAGTTTTGTGATACTTTAACTTTGAAAAAGAGCTTTCTCCGTTTTGTAGGAATTCTCATGATTCTTGCTGCGTCAATGGAGTTCGAGAAAGGACATAACAACGACGTACAAGAACGGCCGAGTGATAATACAGAAATACCAATGGTATGATTTTGAGGCTAACATTTATTGTTTCCTCTTCTTTTTTTGACGTTGGATGACACAGTAGCTCTCCTCTTGTCTCGGTCCATTGCTGTTCTTGTTGCACATTCACACTGCATTCTGGTCCACTCCTAGAGGCCCTTTACATGAGAAATTTCAACCCGGGTTGAGTTTAACACGGGTTGAGTTTCAACTCGGTTGACGGTGTAAGCCTTCATCGCGTTTACATGAAGGAGGCCGAGTTGAAACTCAACACGGGTTCAACTCAACTCGGCAACTCAACCCGTGTTGAAATTTCAACNCGTTGGATGACACAGTAGCTCTCCTCTTGTCTCGGTCCATTGCTGTTCTTGTTGCACATTCACACTGCATTCTGGTCCACTCCTAGAGGCCCTTTACATGAGAAATTTCAACCCGGGTTGAGTTTAACACGGGTTGAGTTTCAACTCGGTTGACGGTGTAAGCCTTCATCGCGTTTACATGAAGGAGGCCGAGTTGAAACTCAACACGGGTTCAACTCAACTCGGCAACTCAACCCGTGTTGAAATTTCAACACGGGTTGAAATTCTCATGTAAACGCAAAAGTTTTTCAACTCGGGGCGAGATTAGAATGCGAACAAAGGAGATCGAATCTATTTCCGCCATCATTCAAACATTTGAGTGGGCTCACATTCCTTCTATTGTTTACAACCATGTGACCTAACCTCAACCCTTGTTGAGATTTCATGTAAACGCAAGGCAAAATAAGCAATGCTGTTAAAACTCAACCCGTGTTGAAACTCAACACGAGTTTCACACGAGTGTCATACCAGCTCATCCAAGGTGTTATGGTGCAGTGGTGTAATCCTCCAACGTTGCAGCCAGAACAGTCAAGCGGACAGGGTTTGATCCCAGGTAGAGCCCCGCCACTTGAGCGTCATCACAAGGGGTCGAGGACTCAAATTAGGTCTTCTCTACTTCTACAATCCTAACGCTTCGTGTTGAAAAGTGCAATTTCAACTTCGCCTCTCTTCCCCATCTATGTACCCTTCTAATAATTTGCTGTACGTATTATCTAGCCATATTGATTGCTCAAATCATTTTAGTTTCCTTTCCTTGTAAATGTTGATCAGATTTCGTTTTGCATTCATTCTCTGAAGTACATCCTCGTTTGTTACTTTCTTCGTCCAAATCCGTTTCAGCAAAAATTGCTGAAATGTGCAAGGTTATCAAGATTTTATACTACATGAATAGCAAATCGGCTGATAACTCAAAACTCCATTGGTTTTGAGATGGAAGAAAAACTTTGCTCCTTTTGAACTGGTTGAGCTTTCATCCAGTTTGAAATGATAATTTTCAACGGCTGATTCCGATATTTGATGCAATGAATACGTTATACAACTCTTCCTGTTGATAATGATGTGAGATTTACTTCTGTTCTCTATGCGTCATCGAACACTGTTGAATTCTTCTTATATTTTTAGTTGATTGGTTTGTTATCAAATCTGAATGAGAAAAACAAAGAAGTTCCATTATGTTATCCATACAGTGTGAAAGCCAGAGCATTATTACATGCACACCTATCTAGACTTGATTTACCACCAGATACGTTAAGGCTAGGTGAGTAGTGCATTTGTTTTAGTTTAAATCCCAGTTATTTATTGTTTACCTTGTTAGCCATTATTTCTCTGGCTCTTAAGCGTGGTTAACACTGGAGTAAAGCTGCGTCAGGAAAAGTGCATCGAAATTGTTTCGACTCATGTGAGGTCATGTCTGTCCTCGACATCATTTGGATGGAATCAAAAAGTTTTGGCTCCATCTAGAAGCAATTGTGCATTAGAAAAGCGGTGAACAGAAGCTTAGACAATGTATTACCCCCAATTCTAACGCATTTTTACTCAGTGTGCACCAAGCATCGTTGACATTTGTTTTTTATCCTTCGCAGAAAAGGGGCATGCTTTGAGAGCTTTTTCTTGAAAGAAATAACACCAATAACCGACAACGTTAAATTATGACCTTCCCCCATTTTTAATTAATATGAGTACAGTCTGGTCACTCTATTCATGGACGATTCTCAGTGCATGGTCTGATAAAAAGCCTTTTAGTATGCATTAACGTGTATGCTGTAGGCCGTTCTTCACTCCGAATTAGATAAATAGAAGTTTTTGGGAAAGTTTTGCAATGCACAATGCTCTTTTGTGATCTAAAAGACAGCTTGAAGATGGACTACAGAGGAGTGTCTACTGGAATCCCTCCAACAAGAAGCACATGGAACTTGTTAGTGCTGACTAAGTTTCTAAGTTTTTCTATGAGTTGAGTAAACAGACCGTCAGCAACTTTTTTTAAGATTCCAGTGGTATGAAAATAAACGAGCATAGTCTTGCTCTTCAGAGAGTCTTACTGTTCCACTTCATGTGAGTAGAACAATGAGTCCACAGTTTTTTGACGATAATGTATCCTTGTACACGTGTAGATGAAATTTTTTCTTGTACCGGCACTTGTTCGATATGAAAAGCCTCTTACTGCCAAGGCACAGTTTACCTAATTTTCTATAGGGATTGAAGACAAACTGTAATTGTTTACAGACTTAGTATTCGTTTGCTTTGACAATTGATTTCTTGAATACTGAAGATTAAGTTAGATGAATTTGAATCCAGCTACTTCTGGTGATATCTTTTTTAAGTGAAGGCCTATCACCCACGAATGTAACTGCTGCAAAACTCATGTTTTCCGAGCTAAAATATGGTGCTTGAAATTGTCACGATGACTTGAACCACAATAATTTCAAATATTTCTTATCTTCGTCTTCATATCTTCATCTGGTAGTACCTCTGCGTTTTTTTTTGTACATTCGGCTAAATATGTACGATACATATTTACTGAATTACTCTACGTACAAGCTACTTTACTCTACTACTAGGACAAGACCCCGGGGAGCAACAACTACGTCTACCCACTATGTCGACCACTATGTCTATCTCTGCGTTTGTGGAAAGACAGGGGCAGTAAATGCATAAATCATGTGCACAAGTTGGTACAGCACGGGTTGTAGGATAAATTTAGGGATCCCATGAATGAACTGAATTGGTATAAAATAAAGAATATAAATGAACTTGTACCTTTCTTGTGTTATCTTTCTCTTTACCTTCTGGGGCAGCAAAGAAGCTTCTTTCAGGTCTAATACTGCGACATTCACCTAGGCTAGACCCATCTCGTTGTTTAAAATAACCGCGAAAGTATCAAATTACAAAATCTCCTTCCTAGATACAATGCTACACAGAGGAAAGAAGAGGAGAAGCAGCGGGGAAAGGAGACTATAGTACTCCTTTCTTCTTTCCTTTCCTTTCCTTTCCTTTTTTCTGCATGGCATAGTAGCTACGAAGGAGCAAGCCAGAACGAGGAGCAAACCCAGAACAAGACTTTCGTTATTTGAGACTTCGGCAGTTGGGCCTAACTAGGTGAATCTTGCAGCATATTAGACCTGAAAGAAGCTTATTTGCTGCCCCAGAAGGTAAAGAGAAAGATAAACACAAGAAAGATGCGATGTGATTTATATTCTTTATTTGATACCAAGTTAGTTCATTCATGGGAACCTAAATTTATCCTACAACCCGTGGGTACAATGCTTGTGAAGTGAAGTTATTTCTCTTCTAATGTTTAATTATATCTTTGTTCGTAGATCTTGAATTGTTATTGAAGAAATGCCCATATTTGTTGAAGGAAATGATTAGTATAGTAAATCAATTAACAGCAATGGCTAGAATGGGAAGAGGTAAGATTTCTTGCCATTACGTCATTGCTACATAATTCCCTTATGAGGTTCCCCCTTTACAATAGACTCTCATTTATAGCATACTAATTCTGTTGCTTCCTATAACATTGTACTTCTTACAACTTCAAAACAGATGCCTTGTGGTAGCTCTGCCGTCTTGGTTTGGTGTTTAGTTACGGTAGATCCTCGAATAAGGATATAATGTGAATGTTTGGATTGGGATGTATACCAGTTGTAGAGGGGGGCCGATAAGAATGACTAAATACTGCCGATCTAGCTGATGAACGTATGGAGAAAACTAAAAAACA
Source organism: Aurelia aurita complex sp. Pacific (assembly GCA_004194395.1). Taxonomy (NCBI): domain Eukaryota; kingdom Metazoa; phylum Cnidaria; class Scyphozoa; order Semaeostomeae; family Ulmaridae; genus Aurelia; species Aurelia aurita complex sp. Pacific. The sequence continues at coordinate 115,757 of REGL01000437.1, read as the reverse complement.
TCTCAGTTTTGAAGCAGAAAATGATATATAAATGAATCTTTGAAATGTACGATGATAGCCATGATACCCAGACAGTTTGTATAAAGCTATGTAAAATTCCTTTTTTGTGGAATTCAAATATGCAGCCATAATTTCAATGTCCCCGTTTCTAATGTTTTTCTGCAGAAGGAATATCAATTTAAAGTTTGAGACCCTGTTTTTGTCAACTAGTTGCTGATTTATGAAGCAAGAAAGTAAAAATTACTGGTTACCATAAATACAGCGGATTGATATTCTCCATTCATGTCAAAATCAAAGAAACTGAATGAAATAAAAGTGCCTAGCCGGTTTTAAGCCTTCTCTAAAAGCTTGAAGTCCAATATCTCTTTTCTTCGGTTCCTGGTAAAGATTCCTGAGTTGTGTGATCATTGATTACTCCCAAATGTGTTTCCTAGTACCAATTTAAAAGTAACGCTCATTTGATATTAAAATTCAAGTTATCAGGTTAAGTATATGGAGATAAAAATCCTCTGGTTTTGAAACAACCAGTAATTTGGACTTTGCTTCGCCATAAGTTAGCAATTACTTATGTATGTAGCTGTTTTCATTTTGTTAAAGGACAAGTCCGGGGTTGGTATGATTGATGATAAAATACAAGATAATACTGTTATGAATGATGTATGATACTTTTTTCCACTATTTTTCTCCTTCTCCTTGTGAAATTACGTAATCAAATATGCAATTTGAGCGAAGTGACGTCATAACGCGCAAAGAAAATGAGGCTGTGGGATTGTTTTTGCCTCTTTATCGTTCCAAGCCGCTTTATCGAGTTCTCATGCCATTTTCAATGCAAGAGTACACGATAAAGAGGCTAGCAGCGATCAAGAGGCGAAAAAACAATCACGCAGCCCCGTTTTAGTTTGCATGATATGACGTCACTTCGCTCAAACTGCTTATTTGAATACGTAATTTCACAAGGAGAAGCAAGGGCGCCTACCTTGTAGGAAGTGTGTTTATCCACGGTACTTTACGCGGTGTCCTATGACCCAGTCCTGTTAATCTTTGTATATCATAATAAACTGAGGGGTATGCAACTTCTGCAGATAAACCAATCAGCGAGCAGGATCTCAAGAGAAGATTATCACAAGCGCGTTCTATCCGTTGTGGTTTCGGTCAAGCAAAATTGTTTACATAAGCCTTTGTTCAACCAGATGTGAAAAGTGACACCGTGTGCAAACTAGGGGGTCGCGTGAAAAAGTCAATCCTCAAGATTATTGGAGGGGAGGACGAGCGTAGTACCTGAGAATAACAATCATTACGGCTTTCAAGAAATTTTACCTGCACCTCCAGAAAATTAAGAAACCATGATAAATAGAAGAGGTCAAGTTCCAAGTTAACATATATTTTTCAAATGTATTCTTCATTCAAATTCTACAGTTTCCTTTCATGCACAAGGCAAATCCTCAGCCTAATTGAGAATTTAAACTTATTAAACGCTTGCATGCTATTGAACCAATTATTCCTTTATGTTATGCTACTTTGAATGAAGAAAAGTACTTACAAAATCAATATTTCAAGAACAAAACGGTTAATTTAAACAATTTTGCTTACCTCAGTTTGGACTTGCCCAAAGTCTCTTCCGCGAAAATAAAACCAAAATATATCCAAAGTCTCTTCCGCGAAAATAAAGCCAAAATAAATACCTCTGCCTCAAGTCTCTTCCGCGAAAATAAAACCAAAATATATCCCAAGTCGAGTCAGACTACCACAGACACTGCGTGACAATAAGCGAACAACCGGCTGAAAAATTTCTTAGCAGTGCCAACCCTCAGCTCAATTTACTGCAAGTTTTGTTTACTGGCCATAGCAACGGGCTCTGACCACAGCGACGTGTAACGTGCTTGTGAGAAAAGTGAACAATGGAGTTAGAAAAAGTTGCATACCCCTAAGCTTTTCTTGTTACTGGGATTTTCAAATTCTAACGTCTGTTAGACTTGACCAATCAAAAATCACGCTGTCTGATTCCCTGTGGCCAGATCGTATAACAGTTGATATCGTGTTTCATAACACCGGAATTTGAAACCACATACTTATTCATACGTCATCTTGACCTTGAGAGGACTGACTCTGTGTACTTCTAGATCACGGTACGGTTTTAGGACACTCTCTGTACTGGGTCACAGGACACCCATTACTCTACAGTACTGGGAATAAACACACTTCCTACAAGGTAGGCGCCCTTGGGAGAAGGCGAAGAATAGTGGAAAAAAGTACACATCACATCATTCATAGTAGTATTATCTTGTATTTTATCATCAATCGTACCAACCCCGGACTTGTCCTTTAAACTTCAGAAGGTGACAAGGAGTACCGGGTATCCCAAAAAAATGAAAACGGATTTGGTTGACCCCAGCGATGTAAATTTAGCTTCAAGAACTCTTAAAATGTTCCTCGATAGTTAACTTGAACATAGGTATCTCGTTTGTTGGTATTGGTGCTTCTAGAGCAGACATGTTAATGTTGAAAGCTCAAAATTGCCTCTTCCTACTTACCAAAGCTTTAGCTTTTTGGCCTTAGCAAATTCTTAAGGCACAGCGTATAATTCAACGATAGCCATGATAAAATTTGAAATTTTTTATTCTGTTTACCAGAAGTCACCCCCCCCCAGTCACCCATTGGGCAGTTTCTTAATTTCTCATTAATTTCAGTTCTTAATTTCGATGTGCTTGCTTAGATCAAAAGGCCAAAGCTCTGGATTGCAGTTGGAAGCAAATTTGAGCTTTAAAGATTAATATTTCTGGTCTCAAAGCACTAATACCAACAAACAAGGTATCTACCGGGTGTCCCAAAATGATGTATTATTATATGATTGCTCGTATGCCCATAACCAATGAACGGATTTTCAAAAACTTTGTTTTATTTGATTGCCTAAAGGCTAAATTGGATGTTGAGATGTTGGTTGTGGTTTCACCAGTTTTTGAAAATCGATTCATCGGTTATGGACGTACAAGCAATCAAACGATAATACATCATTTTGGGACACCCGGTATGTTCAAGTTAACTATCGAGGAACACTTTGAGAGACTTGTCCTTTAAAACTTTAATTTTTGAGTCAAAATGAGGTGCTCTGTCGCTGTATGTACGAGTGACTCTTCAATATAACGTTTGATCTTTCAGTTGCTGTTGCACCAAGACTGGAAACTCTTGAGAATTTAATGAAATTACATGCTATGGTTGTTCAAGCAGTGTGGGAATGCAAATCACCATTTTTAATGCTTCCACACATAACGCAAGATCATTTAAGACATTTTACGACTAAAAAGGTTGGTACGTTTATCTTTTTATATTTAGAGATCTTGAAATCATAACCATGAAAGATGTTTTAATGCAAGGTGAATAAAACATGCACTGTGATAGTAGCAGGTATACCAAAAAAGTAACTCATGGGGTAATTCTGAAATACTTCTGAATGCAAGATTTTTGTGAAATTTATTCTAACACAAGAACAACATAAATTACAGCTACTGAATGAAAATCATTTCGGATATTTACGCAGAAATAAACTCTTGAAAAGAGATGGTTGCGAAAGCCACTATACTAGAACCATTCTAATCATCAAAACCACAACTTGACCAAATAAAGTATCTGGAACGAGGCATTTTTGTCTTGCCATGCATTGTTTTCGCATCTACTCACATCTTTTTTTGTAGAAACAATGCTAAATTATAGAATACTGCTATTAAATAAGAAGCGTTAAAAATGATGATCGGACATGTCAAAAATGGGGAAAAATCCTTTTTACCATCATGTGTTATTATTATGATGCCCTACGAAAACGTTCTTTCGTTCTTTAGTTTCCAAGGTCAATTTAATGATCCCTTATCGTTGCCACAAGAAATTACGGAAAACGTTATTTGCATGGAAATCATTTAATGATTAACCAATTCGTTGGTCTGTGATATTTGATAATTTGTGATTTCGTTACAGTGGTTTCTCGGCAATCTTTTTTCAAAAAAGGTTTCTCTATAAGTAAAGCTGATAATCAACTGATTTTCACTCAATGGTTGTAAGAGTCAAAGTCGAAGACAAAAGTCACAGAGCCATTGTCATTCAGGGTCCTTTGCGGGCACGCTGAAATTCAGGCAGTCTGAAAATAGAACTTGGCCTTAAAGGTGGTGTGAAGCGAAAATTTTTATTGATGCAAATGAATAGCACAGTTGAATGATAAAGAATGTTGTTTAAATTTTTTTGATACTTTCTTTCATTTTTGAATTATCCACTGTTTTGTACAATTGCCTGATGACGTCATTTTTTTTGCAAAATGTAAAGAAAGTATACAAGGTTGGCCATGTTTCCAGAGAGAATTCTAATTAAAAAACTTTGTACAGTCAACATGCCTTTCTAAACATCATATTAAGTCACGAGGCAATTTATATAACATCTATTCAGCTCAGCTGAAATATTTCTTACAACTGTAACTTTTTAAAGATCAGATACAGTTATATTTCCATATGTTATCCTAGTAATTTGCAAACAAAATGACGTCATCGGCTGCAACTTAATATCAGTGGATGTGTTGAAAACGAAATGAGATATCAAAGAAATTTAAACAGGATTCTTCATCATTCGACTGGGCCGTCCATTTGCATTAATAAAAATTTTCACTTCAGGTCACCTTTAACAGAAACCATGAATCCACACTGCAGTAGTTGGACTGATAGACAAGTTCTATTTTGGTTGAACTGCTCTGTCAGGTGAACTACTGCACTGTGAATTTATAGTTTCTATTTAGGTCAGATTTGATTTTCAGATAGTCTGAAATTGTAGCGCGCGCGCAAAGTATTCTGGGTGACAAAGGCTCTTTTTAAGAAATCCAGTTTAAGGTAAAAGGACGATTTTAAAAGTATATCCAAAACTGACCAAAGAGAAGAAGTAGTCTTGACTACCATTTTAATTTTCCTCCAGTTACCTTTGATTAAGTTTCTTTTTTCTCCTACCAGAGACACATAAAGACCATGCGACAATTTGTTGGAATGAAAAATGACGAGAGAAGGTAATGTAGCCATGACTTCACATCTTTACATGGCTTTATGAACCCTCTCAATCAGAAAAGAGAATGAGATGGAGACTGTAAGATTTTATAGGAATATTATAAAGGGGGATGAGAATAATCGGAGGGGGGTTGGAATAGTCTCGATATAGTGATAATCGGGGGGCTTGGAACAATGGGGGGGGGGAGGTTGGAAACATTGAAAATAGTCTATTCAAAAATTATGTAAACTACTATCATGTCATTGTTTCAAGAATTAATATCGGGGAGGGGGGCTCTCCTATTTATGTTCATAGATATTAAGAGGGTTTACATAAAAGTGGGTGGGGTTGGAAAATTTTTCAAACATTATTTAGTGGGGGTAGACTATTTCGTACTCGATCGTATTTACGTTAAAACTTCTTTCATCGTTTTTAACAGGATGCTTTTACGAACATTATCGGACGAGCAATACCAAGATGTCGTTAATGTTTGTTGGTCATATCCTCATTTAGAGGTCATAGTAGATGCAAAAGGTACTCATTCAATGGTTTTTCATATCAATGAATAATTCATTGAATTTGTTTTCATTGGATATTATTTGTACACAAGTTAACCCTTCAGCAAGTCAAAATATATAACATCTATTTACAATGATGAAAACCTTAAGAATAACAACCTACAGCCCTATAAAACATAATCATTGCTGTTGTTCCAGGGAGTTGTGTTTGAGAGTCTAGCTCTTTAGATGCGTTTTAAGTTGTTTTTAAAACGATCTAGTGTCGTTAGCTTACGAATTGCGGCAGGTGTACCATTCCATAACTTGAGCTGCGTATTGAAAGCCTTCTTTTGCAAATTCAGTCCTATATCTAGGGTTCTGGATATCTTTACAGTGCCTCGTATTGTAGGTTTTGTGGAAAGATCTCGGTTGGTATTTATCCCTCAGGCTTTCAGGCAGGGCATATCTTATTCAGTACTGCTGATAAAACTGAAAATAAACTTTTTGCTATAGCACAGATTGCATTAACAATACGATTGCAGCATGATGCAAGACGATTCACAAGACGGTTTACAGGGCGATACCATGAGAGGTGTGATTAGGCACATCTCTTCTGCAGCCAACAAAATAAAAACAATTACCGACTAACAATGAAAGCAGAAACCATTGTTCTTTCAATTAGTACCCTTGGCACCTACTTATGAAACGGTTCCCTTATGTAAGGAATAATAAGATACCGCCTTGGGTTTCCAAATAATTTTGGCGCTGATCGACAAGGTGGGCTCCTGGAGCGTTAGGCACCTTTTTAGAATAACTACGGTACATAAAGATCATATGTTAAGATAGACATTAGGCAAAAAAGACCCAAAGGAAATGCAATTTGCAATATTTTGTAAATAATGTTCCGTGCGACCCTCCAGACATCCTTTCCCTGATACTGGTAGATACTGGGAGATAAATTTATCAAATTTCACAAATTGAAACCAAAATGGCTTCAGCGTAGTTTACACGAATGCACTATGATTTTTATTGTTAGACACTCGATTAATCTTAGATTTGACACCAATAAACAACGTCTTCTGCGCGATACTTCATCAGATCTCCAACTTGTTGAATGCACAAGATTTCATAAGAACAGACGATAAAAACTTAGATCTACTGTACAACAGCAACAACGATATCAAATCGAGTTTAATCGATGACGTAATCGATATGTGTAAAGTTGGGTAAAGTTCTTTTGAGGGGTAAACATCATAAAACGAAAACTACATGCAACATGAAATACTGAACAATGTTATTGTTCATGCATGTCACATTATTACCTTTGATGAAACATGCTGAGAAGAGTTTTGTCATTAATTTAAATATTGTTATCAGGCGTTTCTTTGTGTTGAAGGGTATACAGAACAGATGAATTTCCTTTATCTTTCGTCAAGATTTTGCATAGTAGAGTATTCTCTGACATGTCCCATCTTTGCGTATCAGTTTTAGATGAAAAAGATTCCAATGTCATAACGGCAGGATCAATTGTAACAGTTGATGTTGAATTAAAGAGGACAAGTCTTGGGGTAAGCAACAAGGACAGATTTTGTAAGACAATAGCATGAGCAGCTTTTGATTGAGACCTCAATTCAATGCGATTTGTGATCCCAGAGAAAGGAAACTCTCTCAACCAGTAATTCAAAACAAGCAATGCCGCAAACGTTTCTTTGAATCCCAGGTAGCTAGCACGCTCGTTGTTCATTCCTGAAATTGTTTTTAAGAACAAACACGAGCATAGATCGAATGAAGAAGGATATATCTGCGCATCTACCTTTGGCATTTTATTTCTTTCAATCAGAAGCTGAGCAGTAAGTGTTTTAATTACACTACACCCAAAAATATAAGAGAATTGAATCGCCTGCCAATCGGCCTTTGAACCAAGTGAATTATATGCCCGTGGTAGATGTAAAGATATATCCTTCTTCTTTCGACATATGCTCGTGTTTGCTCTAAAAATAATTTCTGGAATGCACAATGAGCGTGATAGCTACTTGGGTTTCAGAGAAACTTTTGCGGCTTTGTTTATTTTGAATTCCTGGTTGAGGAAATTTCCTTTGTCTGCATTGGCTATTCGCTTTGAATTCAAGCGTCAAAAAAGACAACTCATGCTATTGTGTTACAAAATCTGTCCTTGCTAGGGTAAGCTTAATGTGCAGTTTTCTTGAAATTATTATTGTGTGTTTGATTGGGAGTTCTAAACCTACCCAATTCTGAAAATATGAGACTACGCAGAGGGGATATATGTTCTAATTAAGCATAAATACCTTACAAGCGGTAGGTTTCGAATCCACCATTGGGGAAAAATGATGAAAGCGAGAATTTCTCCAACGTCTGCCGAAACTTCTGTTATTTGGAGCAGAATGATCAGAAGGCTTTCTAAACCTACCAAGCCGCTGGTTTTCAAAATTTCGAGTTGAATCTGACACGATATGTCAGTCTTCCAAGTCTACCGTTTTCAGAATTGGTACAAATCAAACTCACATCTAGAAAATGATCGAGTTAGATTCCATTGCTTCTACTGTATGGAAAGAAAGAAAGCAAGAAAAAGTAAGGTTGTGCGTGATTATCAATCAATATATACGCTAAGGGTAAAACTAGGTCATTATTTCTGCACTATTTCTGGACTGGAATAGCGTTCGGAGGATCTACTTTTTATTTCAGCAAGGAACTTTAGTCCTATTTTGAGCCAAAATTGATAGCAGCGAGAAACTGTGTTTCAAGCAGTAAAGCTTAGCACGGAAGACAAATAAAGCTGATGTTCCTAAACGATTTCGTATTATGCTGAATCGTGTGTTGTAACAGCACGTTTAATTTAAAAATCAGAGTTCTGCTAAGGTAGAATCCTGGAACCGCACAATGTTTTCATTACTAAATCAATACACAAATAGTTACAGCCTTTACTGTTGCATTTATTTTTGGATAAGACAATTCTTACTAATTATCTTCTTTATTTCTGAAGGAATTATTTGGAGATAATACATCTTCAGACATATCATTAACAAAAGTCGAGGAAGAAGTTGATCCTAAGGTTAGTACGTTTTTTTCTCAATACACAGCATGCTCCGAACGAATGTTGATGCATTTGAAATATGGTGGGAAGTGGTAGGGTTCCTGGATAAAATGGAATGAATAAAACTTTTGGCTGATTAACTGAAAGGCTGGAATGTTATTCTGATTTTTCTTGTATTTTTTTGAAGATGGGAAATATAGATGAAACTTAAAGGGGCTCCGTCGTCAAAATGTGAACAAAACAATGATTTTTGCAGTTTTTTGAAAGGTGATATCACACAGGATGTTCGTATTTTTTCAAAATGAAAGTTGCTGTTTGGGCATTAATCCTTGTACTTCACTAAGGAACAAGCCAAACATTTATATCTTCTACGATTTTTTTTTTTTTTTTTTTTTTTTTTTAAGCCACCAAACAAACTGCAGAGAACAATGTATGAACAATGGATAATCCACGACACGTGCGAGTTTACGGATTTGTTTGCTGTTTGACGACGGAGCCCCTTTAACTTACGCTACTTAGAACTCCGTTACTTAGAAGCACGTAAAATGAGGCATAAAACCCTCCATCAAAAGTATTTTTTCTGTTATTTTTCTGAAGATGGGAAATTTAGATGACATTTAACTTATGAAAACTCCGTTACATAGAAGTGCATGAAAGGAGCCTAAAAACCACGTTCAAAATGGTAAAGAATTTCCTTACTCATACACATTTCATCCCCCTCATCCCCCTCGAGAGTTAAAAGTCGACTTTTTCTAAAAGCAGGAACGTTTTTGATCCAGTAACTTTGCAAAGAGCACTTTGTAACTCTCGAGGGAAATGAAATGATTTTGCCTATTGCCAGAAATTCTTTATGATCTTATCAACTGATTTAGGCCCTTTACACGCATTTGGAAAGAGGGAAAATAAAGATGAAACTTAACTTTCTAAAATAAAGTTCTACTTAGAAGCGCATGAAAAAGGCCTAATAATTCATAATTCATACTTGGCTTTCAATTAAACCTTGATTTATTCCATTTTTATGTATTTTCTTCGTATTACGAATTTTTACATTTAAAGAGTTCTTTTGAAACACCCAGTTCTGAAGGAAATCTAAGCATAGAAAAGTGTCCCGCATTTTTCAACTTTTTCAATTTCACGTTTGATGCGTTTCTTGTAAAATGAGATAAACTTGCAAATCAGGGTAAAGTTTCTTATTACAAAAATCATATACCAGGTGTCTCAAAAAAAAGTACCCCCTTTGGATTCAACAAGGCAACGAAACGATAATATTTCGGGACTTTTGGAATACATAGCTACATTTGTTGGTCTTCAACTTAAGTGCACATACCTTGCATTTTGAAATAGACTACCAAACACCGGAAATATATGAGTTTACAAGGTCAACATTTGGAGTGCACCTGAAACCAGAGGTTTTGAGAAATGGCCTAGCCATATCACAGTGGACCCAGGGATGGAAATAAGTCAAAAAATGTTTTATTCTTTTATAGCAGTTTACATTATTTATTTGAAGCACAAGAGTTAGACGGACAAAATGCAAAAAACCGCATGTCAGTATCTCTTTTCTAGGTAAAAATATGGTGTTTTGAAGTGATGGGGTTTATCTAAGATCAGAGGACTCATAACTTTGGTTACATCATTTCGCAAAAATCACCTGTCTCCACAAAATCAACACTAGAAGCATAAAGTTTCTCAGAGAACCTTCAGAACTGGTTTCTGATGGATTAGATGGATGAATTGTTCAAAATTAGCATTTAAAGGGCTTGAAAAGGCAAACATTTATGAGGAAAATACGAATTTTAGGGTCGTCGGAGGCAAAGACACAATGTTATTGCCTCTGTTTTTACTCGCATACGTTCAGTTAAAATGTAAATTAGGGTCCGATCCCGACCCATGGGCCCCCTAAACCATATGATATTTGGAAAGCTTATTTAATAAGCTTTCAAATGATGCATAACAATTATGAATTTGGTCAGCACTAAGAGAACCATACTATACTTTATCAACGGCTACCCCTACCCATAAAAAAACCCAATGATTGTTCTCTCGGTAATAACCTAAGTTCACAAAATGATTCATATGCAGGTATGAATAGCTCAAAGAACCTTTACAAATGACTTTTGATGGACTGAATTAAGGGGTTATTTAGAATTAGCACTCAATAGCTTCAAAATACGACAATTCCTGAGAAAATAGCAATTTTAGGGTCGTAGGAGGCAAATAACCATGGTTTTATCCATGTTATAGGCAATTCTTACCAAATATTTTCAATTCACATGCAAATTAGAGTCCAATCCCTGCACAACGGGCCCCCTAAACTCAATGATATTTGGCAATATTCTTCAAAATGCTGTCAGGTCTTATGATTGTGCAGCAGCAATGCTATGTTTTGTGTAATGTCCTCCTATATAATGTTTTTGTTTTGTATCCCAAACAGTAGATGGACAAAAAATATTTTTGCTATAAAGTTTGTAATTTTCATCAAAGTATGGTCAAACAGGCATCAATAGAAAGATCTCACAGAGCGGAGTTTGAAAATCGACATGAATTTGAATTTTGAGGTAAGAAAAGGGGCTTTAGTCCCCTGGGAATTCTAGCAACTTTTTTGTTTCATATCATACCGACACCAATCTTACATCATTTGAAAGTACATTTGCTCCGTATTTCGAATATGTAGTTCAATTTCGTGTAAATTGCATCATTTTGGATTATTTACCAAAGATTGAATCCTAGTGTAGGTTACTGCCCATAGCAGATATATCTATTATCTGTCTGTTAAATATGACTTGTAACTTTAGAAGCACAAATGATATGAACATGCGGTTTTCAGATTTGGCATCAGGAGATAATGGACTCTCAGATGATATAAGATTGATGTTTGCAAGATTCGAAACAAAGAAGTTGCTAGAATTCCCAGGGGACTAAACCCCCTTTTCTTACCCCAAAATTCAAATTTGTCTCAATTTTCAAACTCCGCTTTTTTATATCTATCGATTGATTATAAATCTTCATATTATCTTGCCATATTCCTGTTTTAAAGACTTATTTCCAAAACTTAGCATTCTGGGTCCACTGTGCATAATTTGACAACAAACAGGCATTTTGCAAACGAATTTTCGACTTTGACCTTTACTTTTTATTTTTGAAAAGATTTATACCTTGAATTTTTTCAATTGTTCTTGAAGTGGCTTTTCTTTTGAGGAAACTGTCCTTGCATTGGATTCGATCCCAAGTGTTTTGTATTAAAGAAGAGGAAAAGGAGCACATGCACGCTTATTTTGGAGATGTGGCACGACTTTATCACTATTACCACATTTTTACCATATTTGTTTAATCAGCGCGATGTCCATGCATCTTTTATTCTTTTCAAAAACAAAACACAGAAACTTAAAGTCTACAGGTGCTTTGGAAAATGTCCACGATACAAATCATGACTAGGCCCTTTTTCAAAACCTCTGGTTTTGGGTGCATTGTAAATTTTGACTTTGCGAACCTGTATCTCCGGTGTTTGGTGGACGATTTCTAAATGCAAGGTATGTGCATCTAAGTTGAAAATTGACACATTTAGCTGTGAAGTCGGGGAGCAATGATATCTTATTGCGTGGTTCCTATTTCCAGTCAAAAGGGGGTACTTTTTTCTGAGACACCCGGTACTATTGACCCTGACATGATCTCTATGATAGTGATTATCATTTTGAATTGTATTTGTAAATTTTCTTTTCCAGAAAATGCTACAGTTATTTCAGGAAGGTGCTTTTTGCTTAGTTGCATACAAAAGTCTTGTTTTCATTTGAATAGGTACAGTTCAATACTACGGGAAGGCTGAAAAATTTCAAAGTTTCAATCCATAGTTTTTAAATAAGAAACAAGCCTTTTTTCAGACCTGAACAAGTTTCTCATAAAATGGGGTATTATTTTGAAAATCAGGGTCTGTGTTTCTTAAATTGGTGTTTCTTACATGCAGGACACTACTGTATATAAGTCCATGATAAAATAGTCATGCAAAGACAATAGGCTATAACAAGTGCCGCACCATATTTGGGTAACTGATCTACGTCAACAGGAAATGCTGATATCTGATAGGCTAGAATTTGACCGCAAGTGGCTTGGGCCACTTTTATATTCTTACATTTCCTTTAACACAAAAATGTATAGTAGCAGATATGAATATTTTTGAAGAACTTATTTCAGCCAAGATACTTGATGGATATTTAGATACACGATGCGTTCTTTACAAATTTTTTTTCTTTCAAAGTCAGTTTACTTTCACAGAAGTATCTAGTTACCGTGAACCCTACAAAGGTTAGGCTTCAGATTTAAATTTTTCGACAAAGGTTAGGCTTCAGATTTAAATTTTTCGCACCTCGTTTTGTGAATGTTGTAGTGCTTCTGATAGCGATGAAAAACTCTTTATAAAAGCTGTTAGGCATATAGATAGACCCAACACAAGCGTCATCAAAAGGCATTTATTGAAGCACAATTATTTCCATTTTGTTTCAGGAATTGGCTGCTGCAAATAAAGGCTGGCAAAAGAAACAGAAAAAAGCAGTCAAAAAGGCAAAACCAGCAGCAAATAAACAACAGCTGGCTGCGAAAAAGAAAGCAAAATTATTGAAAGAAAAAGAAAAGAAAGAAGCTGACGCTAAGGTATGAAGAATCGTTGTTTTAAGTGAGTGCAACGAGGTCCCATCAACAACGAGGTCCCATCAACCTCGTCTCTGGTTTTTGAAATAACAATTGTGATATCTTTTGACGTAAACATTTTGTAATCACGATGATACAAATTTTTAGACCCAGCCACCTGAGGGGCCTTTCACTGTTTCAAAGTGTGTACAATATTTTTTCATAACAAAAGGATTTTTACGGAGTGTTGATTGATTTTCTTGAAAAGAAAGGATTTTTTCCAAACGTGTAGGAGATTTTTAGGAGTGAAATGCCCATCGCAGCGACCATGCATTTATAGTTATATCACAGTGTAGCATGTATAATTCTCATATCCCTGGTAGTTTTTGCGAAATGTCAACCACTGACAATCCCAAGCACTGTGAGATTTTTCTCTTCTGGACGACTCAGATTGCTTTTTCGTATACATGATATATGAGATTATATCCCACATACCCCCGGGTATTTGCTCAAAAATATTCCTGGCCCCGGGCATTTGACTTTAAATTTTTCCCCGGCAAGTAACATTTGACAATACAGTAAAAACCCGCACACAAGAACCTAAGATTTTGAACTCAGCCTGTTTAGGTTCTTATGCAATGAGGCACATCCAGTAATCAGGGTGTAGGTTCTTAACACAGGGGAAAGTGTGAATCTAAATCTTAACCAAATTTATTTACATTCTTGGCCCTATCCACTTCAACCCAAGCTTACCCAGTTTGCTTGCAGGCCCTGCCTATCACAGTTCTGTAAGTAATGTTTTGGAGTCCATGAAGGAGGTTGATGGGCAAAAAGTTGCATTTTATTTCCCAATGAATAAATGAAACGCTTTATTAAGAACCTAGTTAAGACATCAGCCTGAAATAGTTCTTATTTATTGGGTACAAAATACATTACTTCAGGCTGTAAGTTCTTAATAGATGAAGGTTCTTATGTGCGGGTTTTTACTGTACTAGAAGCTTCGCTTATTCAGTTACTGGGAATGGAGCATGTTCTCAATGCCCTGCACCACTCGCAATTTGTGCAAGTAATTGTTGTTGACCCCCAGGCTGCCGGGGGGGGGTAGTCAGGGTAGAAATTGAAAGTATCGTCGTGTGGAAATCTTAACCTATCATCGTAAGGAAAATCTTTTCACGGGCTAGCTTTGTTTGTGTGCATGACATCACGTTTCCACTAAAAGCGTAGTGGCCTTTAGGAAGTCTTGTATGCCACAACGAAAAGTGCATCACTATATAATTTCATGATAACTGTCTTTTTTTCTTTACTTAGCTTTGTAGGCTGCAAGGATTTCTAGCTATATTCAAGGCTAATTTAGGCCTACTGTTCATGCTGAATCCAGGCATGGGACCCCTATTTCAACGTCCCTTCCGAAGGAGGCAAAATTAATTGCTTGGTCAGGCATCCGAAAGGTCACCCATCCGAATTTTGACCTCATACGACCGAGCTTAACTTTGGTTGCCTAACAGAAACTGTATAACGCCCTGGGCCACTCATTCCCCAAATCGTAGTTTACCATCGATTTTTCCTGTTAACAATAGATTTATAGCCGAATGCGAACATGATTTTCATTGTCAGCGTTTGGCGTAATATCTTCTGCATACAAGTGTTGCTCTTCATAATCAGTGCTGGAAAACGTGTGAATTTGGGAAGGAATTTGCAAAGAGTTTCGCTTTTTAGATGGAAAAATTCTTAGTACCCCCTGGAGTAGTGGAGAATGAGAGAAGAAAGGGGGAGGGAAAAGTAAAGTAAGGCACGAGAAATAAAGGGGTATTAAGGGAAAGTAATGACCATTGAATTGAAGTCAGGTGAAAGGAAAGAGGAGACGATTACTGCCACCTCCACACCAGCAACAGAAGCAGCACATATTTACACATTTACACTTTATGGCAAACATTCGCTGGAAGACAGAATTTTCCAACCACTTTGTATCATATTCTGCAATTCTGCATATCCTGCAATGCCCTTCCATCAATAAATACGACTACAGCGATTGTCGCTTTTCTTCTTTCAGAAGGGGGAAGACGAAAAAAGTGAGAAGAAATCAAGCAAAGGAGAAAAAGAGACAGATGCTGATTCAGGAGCAGCAGAATTAAATGGAGATTCTGATTCTGATGATGATGATGCTGGGGGGTACGTATTATACTCATTACCTGAAAATATGTTTCTTTGCGTTCTTTGACTTGAACAATGTCACCTCAGTCGACTGGGACTCGAAGTAGTACGCTTAAAAAAACTGGCTTTATTTAGGCCCACGCAACAAGAAGTTGTCACGGCAATGAGATTGCAGGGTTTGACGAATGACGAACTTTGATTCAATTGATGCAACGTGATCTCATGCACGCTAGAGGCTTCATGAGATTACACTTTGATCTCTTTAGCACGATATTGTTAAGTTTCAAATATTTTGCAGCTTGCATTAAGCAGGTGACTCTAACTTTGTTAGTCGTATTTAGGATAAGTTTTATGATTGACTGTCTCTGTTTTGACTGGCCCTACCTCATTTTGACATAGGGTTGCGTTCTTCGTGCTTACGAATTTTTTGGAGAACTATTTTGCGAAGACCATACATCAAATGTCAGCATTGGAGTTAGGCTTCCACATCCTCTCGCGGTACGGCTTTACCGAAACCGAAATGGTCGGAGCGAGTATGGGCAGTAACCTTAAAAGTGAATTGAAATAAACTCTGTATGTAGTTCAACTTTTACCTTGTTTTTTCATTCATTCATTCATTCATTCATTCATTCATTCATTCGTTCATTCATTCATTCATATATTTATTCAAAGTTGGTATTTACGCAGTTTTAAAAGAATGAAGCTAATTTACACCAACTATTTACAATTAACCGAAAGTAATACATGCTAATTTAAAATCAAAGGAATTCACTGTCTATTTACAAATTGTACAAAGGCAATATTTGCAAATTGTAAGTTATAGATTTTGTTTGGAAATTCTCCCAGAGGTATGACGGATTTAAATGGTGGATCGTTTTGTAAACTTCTAAGAGCAGTTTCTGTAGGTTCTTTACATGTATTGTAACATCATCATGCCTCAATTTTTTTTGGCAGAGATTCAGATAAAGATTCCGATGACGAAAAGAATGAAGGAAATGAAGACAGTGATGATGATAAGGATCTTGGGATAGATGATGACGAATGGGACTCACTTCAGGCTGATATTGAAAGACCTGAAGCTATCTTAGAAGCAAAGTCAAAAGAAAGCCATCCCGTTCATTCACCATACTTCCCTTTGGTAAGCACTTCAACCTTAGGACATCCTGGGAAATTCTTGATTTTTTTAAAATTGTTAAATCTACCGGGTTAATCAAAATGTATCCTCTGGTTGAAAATTGTACCAGCAAAACTATCCAGCTGATTGGATAAATTGTAACGCCACTGGCTGACCGAAGCTTTAGCATGATTTTGAAAACTTTTGCGTATTTTACAAGGCATTATTTTCCTCTCGTGATAAGGATTTTTAAAACTGTTTTCATCAGTTTTGGCTGAGAGATATACGTGCTGTTGGTTCAATGAAATCTGCATTTTATAACGGTAAGATTTAGAATTGCGGGTGTCCCAAATAAAGGTTTCCCTGTTTGAACCGTTCCAGAAAAACAAGCATTGTCTCGTTTCGAGCGATTTAAACGGCAATCTCTGGCTTAAAGACCAACCTGGATTCATATAATTTGCACCGATTTCTTTCGCCAGTTAAAAGACCTCAAAATATGGATTTTCTGAAAATCTTCAGCTTGAGAAACCCTTGAAAGGGAAAGAGTTCTAGCGATAAAGATATGTTCCATTCCTTCCGCGTTTTACATAATATGTGTGAAGAGCATACAAATGCTTGTTAATTTCATAGATTTGTATTCAGACTCAGCGATGTGCAAAGTGTGAACCACAGGAACTTGTTTTAGGATCCGTACTTTTTCTTCAAGCAACAAGCAAAATCATGCTTTTTATTGACGAAATAGACAAATATTATCGTTTGGTCCTTTTATAGCTCGTACTGTTGGAATTTGTTAAAGAAGCCCGATTTCTGTGTATAGCTGCAGGTCTAACAGTCTTATCAATAAACTGTTTTTGGCTCTTTTGGGATTTTGCTGGTGTTCTGTTTTCAGAAAATGATCGGTAAAAAATGCTCAGATCTAAGTTGGGCCATGCATAAAAGATTCCTGTTGAATTTTTTTTAATAACATGTACTTTTACTAGAATAGCGGCTCAAATCGGGAAGCCTTTTTTGGGACACCCGGTAGATAAAACAGTTCCATATAAATTTTGAATGCTGGAAGATAGGATTGGCCAAGCTCAATTTGATTCTCACTGAAAATCCTAACATCGATGGGAGCAAACAGTAGCTACTGAAGACAAAGCTCTTTTGCATGAATCAGTTTGTTTTTGCTGTATTTTAAGGGGCAACGTTTATGAAAGATTTCTTGACTCATTCTTGCAGGACAAACAAGAGTATTGGTGGGTATATATCGTCAACCGTAAAGCAATTTCACTCATAACACCTCCACAATTTGTAACATGTCTCAAAGACGAGCATAAGGTACGAGAATTTCTATTTTCGTTTCTCCTAAATATTTCTCTCTTTAATCACTACTAATTTTTAGTCGCTTTTTGGACCGCTTTATGCCAGGGATATCACGTATTATTCTTAGTCTCCCTAACATTAGAAGAAGCATTAAGCTCGTTTGAAGTGCATTTTTGATAAATTCGATTTGACATATTTAAACGGAAAAGTAGTGAACCATTTCGCACCCAGTCACAGATGATCTATATTTTCCGTGAAATGGTATGGCTTATTACTGACTATTCGGTTGGCCGTTTTGAATTTGTATGATGTGTTTGCCATCAATCAATTAACTGATGTGATAATTTTTAATTAGACGTGACTTTTTGTTGACAACAGATAGACATGAAATTCCAAGTTCATTATAACTCGGAGAATCTCAGCGTTTTACATATATTTCATATCGTCATACAAGACATCTTCAAGCGTCGTAAAATATCCTTTTAAGCTTTTGAGCACAAGTCCGGGATTGGTATGATTGATGATAAAATTTATAAGGGATTTAACCGTGAAAAATTGTTTGGGGTGAAACTTTACATTCATTTTTCACTGTGAAATCCCTTGTAGGTTTTCAAGCTTTACATTGCCATAAGATTAATATTACGACCGCTAGCAACATGAAAACTCGCAGGAAGACTAAGGTTTGGGTGCGTAATCCGAAGTTGCTAAAATTTCATGTGAAAGAATTTTGAATATTTTCCAAATGACGTCACTAAGCACAAATCGCACATTATTACACGTAATTTCGCAAGGAAAATACGAATATGGTAGAAAAGCATGACACACCATTCAGAACAGTATAATCTTTTATTGTTCGTTAATCATACCAACCCCGCCGGGCTGATCTTTTAACGGTGTCAAAGAAATATGTCTGATATACATTTGTGTTGAAGGTTTGCTTGATAATGTTTTATAGTGAAATAGGCCCTTGATTGGATGTTATAAAAGTTTCGTTGGGCACCCTGCGTTACAATGATCTTCTTTCCAGGTTTATACCGCAGCAGAAAATCCCTATACGAAGCAGATTTATTGCCAAAATGTTCGTTAATCAGTTAATATTTATTATTTTAACCGCAACCGCATCTTTAGAATCAAGAGAGAAGACATGCAAAATAGATATTGTTTAATTAGCTAAATTCATAAACAGTTTTTTATCAGCTAAATATATGAACAGGCTTTAAATTGTTAAATATGTAAACAATTTAATTTGAATGGCCAAGTTTACAGCCAGGGTAAATGTTATTGTGAAGATCGCGTATGTTTTAGCTTGCCAATTTATTTGTAGACCAAATAAGGGTGGCATGTTTTTTAACTAGCAGCGCAAAATGTCAAGTTTGTAGATTTAAGGATTGTTATTTTCTAATTCGTCTAACCCAATCAAAAATAACTTTATGTCATTTAACCCATTCGTCTAACCCAATCAAAAATAAATCAACACTGCTTTAAAAGTAACGCTAAGATGCAACCAACAATAGATATCTTATAATACGGGGCCAATCTTTCGGTCAAAATGTCAGAGACGTGTTACACGAACACATGTCTACAAATTTCGAGAAAATACGTAGTATGCCTTCAAAATTCCCTCGTTTCTTTTTCAGGTTTCTTTAAGATTCTCAGTGCCTGAAAAGCCAGGAATATATCATTATCAAGCAGTGGTTCGATCAGATTCATACATCGATTTCGACATGTATCAAAACTTCAAGGTAAGATCAGTGCTCGATTTTCTAATTTCTCAAAATTTGATAAAACAATTTTGGGGGGGGGTGGGTACATTTTTATTGACTTTGGAACTTTTGTGATAACTGGTTTTCCTCTTGAATTCTGAATTACGTCATTTAAAATTTTGAGGAAAGCCTTAAATTTCAATTTCAAGTCATATCTTTTAATTGATATATGATATACTTTTCTGTTTCGATTTTCCTTGTGCAAAAATGCCCGTTGTTACGAAAATGCAGCTTGAAATGGTTGCTTTTTCAAAAATATTGAAATAGATGAAAATAATAAAAAGTGCATTTCCCACGTTTTCCGAGAGTTTTCCGAGAGCCAACAAAAATTATAAAATATTATAAAAAGAAAAATAAAGAAGGAGAGAAAAGTCAATCTTTATTTCCTTAATTTTGAGACTCTGGTACCCAGGGTATCCGAGAGTCTGAAGGGAGCGGGCAGGAACCTTTTCCCCTCAAATTTTTTGCCACAAAGACCCTGTCATATTTTTCTACCCCAGATTTTTTGTGCTGGCGATGCCCCTGGGTAAGATTAATCTCGTACTGGGTATCGAAAAAAGTACTCCCCCTTAAAAAATCATGAAAATTTGATTATGAAACCTATTTTAAAGTTTTCTTTCTGATCTCTGTTTTTGATGATCCATAATTTTGATACTAAAATTTTGACGAATGGAGAAAAATGGAAAAATTGAGGTGAGACCGAGATTCGAACTCGGAAAGATCCTTGATGATCCAAATATACTTACAGATGATAAAAACATTTGTTTTCATCATCAAAATTATATTATAAATATAAAGCATAGTATGCGTAGTATTTAGCGTAGCGTAGTATGTAGAATTGAAGAAAGCGGCCCAAGATCGAGAAATCTGGAAGAATTGGATGCCATGAACCTGCATGGTAGAGGCAGACGACTAAAGAAGAAGTATTAGGCCCAGTTTAAACATCGTTTTTTTTTGCCGCATCGAATCGAACTGTATCAAAACGCCAGAATCTGCCGTGTCTAATAATCTGATTTAAACATCGTTTTTTGCCGTGTTGGATTGAAATTAAAATGGTTGAAATGGCCATTTTTCAAAATGCACAAGCGCAGTGTCTGATCACACGTAGAAACCTCGCATCATGGCCTAGAATTGATCAATTAAACGCAGCAGAAATACGATGTTTAAATCAAGTCGTTTTTCTACCGTTTGAAACGACAAAGCTGGTGGACATCTGCCGTTTTATCTATTTAAAACGGCAGCTGATTTAAACATCATTTTCATGTCGAATTTAATTGACACTTAGAAGTTTTTAGCAACATCTATTAACTCTGACGCGGCAAAAAACCTTGTTTAAGTTGGGCGTAACATTTCTCTTTGATTTCTGTTTTTGATGATCCAAACATGCAAATGAATGACCTGACCGTTTATATCGTTTATGGTGTCTGTTTATAAATAGAACAAACAGAAACCTAAACACTTTATTGCTTTTTTGCTTTGCTTTCTTTCTCCACCCGCTGAATTATCAAATAGTATAGGATGTTTTATATTTATAAACTCATGAGATTTCATCTTTTAACTCAGGTTATTCCCTTTAACGGTGACAAAACGTTTGTTTTCCATACTTAAAGGGTATAAAATGTCACGTTGAAAACATTATGCCGAACAGCCTTGATATTAAGATTGAGGATTATACCCTACAAGTCTACGGGATGTCCCAAAAAACATGTGCGCTGTTTGAGTAGCTTTTCATTTTTTTTACCCCCAAATATGTTTCCTGACATAAAGGCTAAGTGTAAGTCCATTTGATGCTAAAATTGTCTTTTCTCTTGCGCTCTTGTGCTCCGAAATCATTGAAGCATTCTACCGCCATGGTAGCATGCTATTATTCGGTTGCTGTTGTTGTACTGCATTAACGCAACATTATAGGTTGCAGTATATTATGATATAACAAGGACTGAAGCTTATTTACCTGCCTGAATCTTACAACAGTTTTGTCCTAGCTCAACCTCGGTGAATTTTGATCTTCTGGTTTTGAAACAACCACTCATTTTGACTTTCTTTCTCAATAAATCAGCAACCACTTGTCAAATTTGCTCAAACTTGGTACCAAACTCTAAGTTGAAATCTCGTCTATTCAAAAATTTGAAAACTGGGAAAGCTGGATTTATGGCTCCTCCACAGTAGCTATTCAAACAGCATACATGTTTCTTTGGGACACCCTGTACAATGATGGTTTGCATTCTTTCTGACATTTGTGACGCAAAAAGAAATTCGTCTGGTAATCGTCAGTGCTTTGCGCAGTATGCTTCAAAACCAGGCAAACCTGATAAGAACTAAATTTTGCTAATTTTAGAACCAAGCAAAAGATCAGCTATATGGAGGGAAATAATTTAAAGGCAATCTGTCCCCTTCGATGAATAGAAATAAAATCGAGAAATATCTCTATTGTATATTGCAGAAGTTGGTGTTAGTTCGCTTTATCCAAAGAAATCAGGGTCATAAAGACTCGGTGCTGCATGAATTTAGCTGCAGCGTAAATAAGGTAAATGAAGCAGTAACCAAGGTCAGAACAATAGGGGACAGAGTGCTTTAACCTTTGATCTACGTGCAAAAACAAGAAATTTAAAGATCGGTCATTTGGTTATTTATCAAACGGGAAAACACCCTGTGATATCATTTTCACAATTCTCGACTGATCTAACTTTTACGGCTTCGCCGCAATTACAAGCAAGCATTAGCTATATTACTTACTTTTCAAACTTTTTATAATAGATTGAAGTATCGGAAGCAAGAGCTGTTGAACTTGGTGCGCAATGGGACTTTAGTAGTGATGAAGAAAAGGAAGATGATGAGAGCGGAGAAAGCATTTATGAAACGGAGGAGGAAGATGATTAAATGACTCTTCTTAAGGTAGAATTGAATTTTATTTCAGATTAAACTTAGTACATGAGAAAAGGGCATAACTATTGAATTGGATTGCTGGACGCTTACATCCAAAACGGTACATAACCTGGGGATTATCTAGAGGCATGCTTCCATGATTTTCAAATCCGTTTACTGCTAATTACCAATACCCTGACTCCTCTTGAAGAAACCCGAAAAGGAAAAACAATTTTGAATTATCTTATGGGTGGTCTTCTCAAACCTGGAGCTTCTAGGCCCTTGTTCATCTTTTAATCGTTATCCAAGGAATCATTCAGTGGAAACCTTGGGGATGGACCATGCCCGAGTCTTTTTGAAAATAGAACCAAGGTAGAGGAATCCCCATTTAGGCTGATTAAAACTAGTCTCAGTTATCGCTAACCAAAACAAGACTTCAACCAAACTTCAATTGTGAGTGATAACTAGTAACTACAATATGTATTCAGTCTAGAACAAAGCAAGGGAATGCTGATTTTGTTTTATTGTATGTCAAAGATAGGTCGTGCATTCCAAGACAACTTTTCATGTTCAGAATCAAAGGTAACCGGACATATGGTCAAGGCTTTGCTTTTGTTTTTAGCAAATTGAGATAAGGACTTAGGAACAATGTTTTATCCGTTTGTACTGGAATGAATTGCTTCAAGGAGTGACTTTCAGAGAGAATAACTTTAAAACATAGTGTTGCAATTCGGTCGATTTTCATGGCTTTGGCCCTTTTTGTTTGTCCAATTTTTTGAGAGCACATGGTTGTTTAGCTCCCACTGCAAGTGGTACTTGCAATTCAACAATAATGTTTAAGTGTAGTGTTAGGCCCAGTTTAAGTCATCTTTTTCTTTTGTCCAATTTGATGTCTGTTTAATGAATATTCGTACCTGGAGCGTCCACTGATCCAATCTAATAGCAGTAACCAAGACTTATATACTTAGTCAAATTTGAGATTGCAAGATATCAAAGTTCCTGTTGAGTTTTTAGATGAATGTAAGGTCTAAGGCATTTTCACAGCTTAGAATTGTTTCGCTGATGTCTATTGTATTGATGGTTGGGGGTGGTTGCTTTTCAACTTGCAATTTGATGACAAGAAATATGTAGACTTAAACAGACACTGAAAGACTCTTCTTATCTCGAATGTCTCACCACAATGCCAGGTAGAAGCTTGTGTTAGAAATTACCTTAGAAATATGATAAAATATTTGGAACTTGCTGCACGAAAGACCAAGCCCGTAGCCTTCTCAATTAGTGAAAATAGGATTTTTATGCATAAGCTGATTTTAGCAGCATAGGCAAGCTTCTAGCCTTGCATTTTGCAAGAGAAAGAGCAATTTCAAATCAGCCGATTTATGTGCAAAACGGCAGCCTATAACCTTACTTTTTAGCGACAAATCAGCCTTTCTAAAGTGATCCAATTTTAGCGAAAAGGCAAGGCTATAGCCTGACTTATTAGCATACAAAACTGAATATCAGCCAATTTTAGCGAAAATGCAAACCTAAGCCTTACTTTTTAGGAAAAATCAGCATTTCAAAATTCATCCAATTTTTGGCGAAAAAGGTAAGCCTACAGCCTTACTCATGAGCGAAAAATCAGCATTTCAAACATCAGTCAATATTAGCGACAGAGGTAAGCCTGTAGCCTAACTCATTAGCGAAAAATCAGTATTTCAAACATCAGTCAATTTTAGCAACAAATAGAAGCCTACAGCCTTACTTTTTAGCGACATATCAATATTTCAAATATCAGTCAATTTTACGAAAAAGGCAAGTATATTGCCTTACTTTTTAGTGAAAGATGGGCACCTCTAAAAAGAAGCTATTTTGCAAAAAAGCAAAGGCTATAACCTTTTAGTGAAAAATGGGCACCTCTAAAAAGAAGTTATTTCGCGAAAAAGCAAAGGCTATAGCTTTACTTTTTAGTGAAAAATTAGCAACTCCAGAAAGAGGCTATTTTTGCGAAAAAGCAAAGGCTATAGCCTTACTTTTTAGTGAAAAATTGCCATCTCTAGAAAGAGGCTATTTTGCGAAAAAGCAAAGGCTATAACCTTACCTTTTAGTGAAAAATTGCCACCTCCCAAAAGAGGCTATTTTGCGAAAAAGCAAAGGCTATAGCCTTACTTTTTAGTGAAAGATGGGCACCTCTAAAAAGAGGCTATTTTGCGAAAAAGCAAAGGCTATAGCCTTACCTTTTAGTGAAAAATTGCCACCTCCCAAAAGAGGCTCTTTTTTTGAAAAAGCAAAGGCTATAGCCTTACTTTTTAGTGGAAAATTGGCATCGCCAGAAAGAGGCTATTTTTTGCGAAAAAGCAAAGGCTATAACTGAAAAATTGGCACCTCCCAAAAGAGGCTCTTTTTTTGAAAAAGCAAAGGCTATAGCCTTACTTTTTAGTGGAAAATTGGCATCGCCAGAAAGAGGCTATTTTCCGAAAAAGCAAAGGCTATAGCCTTACTTTTTATTGAAAGATAGGCACCTCTCAAAGGAGGCTATTTTTGCGAAAAAGCAAATGCTATAGCCTTACCTTTTAGTGAAAAATTGGCACCTCCCAAAAGAGGCTCTTTTTGCGAAAAAACAAAGGTTACTTTTTAGTGAAAAATGGGCAACTCCAGAAAGAGGCAGTTTTTGCAAAAAAGCAAAGGCTATAGCCTTACTTTTTAGTGAAAACTTGGCATCTCTAGAAAGAGGCTATCCTTGTGAAAAAGCAGAGGCTATAGCCTTACCTCTTAGTGAAAAATGGGCACCTCTAAATTGAGACAATTTTTGGCGAAAAAGCAAAGGCTATAGCCTTACTTTTTAGTGAAAAATTGCCATCGCCAGAAAGAGGCTATTTTTGCGAAAAAACAAAGGCTATAGCCTTACCTTTTAGTGAAAAATTGCCACCTCTAAAATGAGGCTATTTTTGCGAAAAAGCAAAGCCTTATTTTTTATGGGAAAATCAGCATTTCAAATGGCAGTCAATTTTTGCAAAATAGGCAAGCCTTACTTTTTAGTCTTACTTTTTCATGTAAGATCAACTTATCAAATATCAGTCATTTTTAGCGAGAAAGGTAAACCTGTAGATTTTCCTTTTAGTGACAAATCAGAATTACGAAGGTGTCCAATTTTAAGAAATTAATTTCTTTAGAAATTGTCTGATCTCAGCGAATAAGGCCAGTCGATTAGTTTCATGCTTCGCCTTAATTCTGCTGCGGAACCATTAGCCGGTTGATAATGTAAAATTGGAAGCTTAACGTGTTATTTTTTTGGCAAAAAGTTGTGTTTGCTAAAAAGAACAGACGCAAAAATAAACTCTATATTGTACGATCGGGTAGTTTCAATGAAACTTGTCATCTAAATTTGTAACTAAATTAATCCCGCATCAACTAAACTCATTATGAAAGTTAAATCGTCTTTTGAACGTATATTTTCGTCATTTACAACACCAGCAGCGGCAGCTCTCTCCTTCCTCGTTTATGAAGTTGTTCACAAAGTTTTGTTGGTTCTTGCTCCTAATTTGCGTCAGATTCCTAACCCTATTGTACCCGGGGGGGGGGGCAAAAAAGCCCCCCCCCCCAACCAAACTTTTGATTATAAAAACAGAGAGGAAATAGAAAAATGAGCTGAAACATCCATGACTTTTTCTAATTTTTGATTGGCAATTTAATTTTAGACTTTTCATTGTCATAATTTAAGTCACGTGGCC
Source organism: Aurelia aurita complex sp. Pacific (assembly GCA_004194395.1). Classification (NCBI taxonomy): domain Eukaryota; kingdom Metazoa; phylum Cnidaria; class Scyphozoa; order Semaeostomeae; family Ulmaridae; genus Aurelia; species Aurelia aurita complex sp. Pacific. Next base: position 89,673 of record REGL01000437.1, on the reverse strand, counting down.
AGTAGATACCCATATTTGGAAAGTAGTCACAAAGAAAATCACCAAACAGTCATAATTCCTTTGTCTTAACCTTGACGAAGTTGTGATTGGTACCAAACGGTTTTACTTGCAAAGTACTTTCATTTGATATTTACATTATTCATATTTGCTGACATCAGCAAATTATAGATTTCATGACGTCATGCAAATTGATGACGTCATATCTCTAATAAAGAAAGATAAAATTTTAGAATTTTGATCTAATTCGATGGATAAACATATTTTCTTCATTTTTAAGTAGTTCATTCAGGTTTTTATACATTTTATCTGAATTAATTAGCACTTTTTGTGTTTTCAGTACTGAAGCTTATATCTGACATGGTCCCTTTGTTTGGTCGCTTGGCAAAGAACCACGTGACTAATTAGCATTGAAATCTATAATTAGACTCCTAATAGATGTACTTACTATTGTGCGAAGTTACAATGGCATACTAATTATGGTTCTGGAGATAATTAGGGGGGCAGTGGTTCGACAATAGGAGCCGGGGTAGAATAGGGTTAACAGAATAGAGACGTCTTCTTGACTCACAAGCTTCTCCCCTCCAAACATCCCCTCATGTTTCATTTATTTTGATGAACTGAGAATGAAATGAGGAACGCTTTCCTGGCACAGCAATTTTTTCAGTTGGGGTCTGGTTGAAAAGAAAGTCTTCCTACGAGATTCATACCGGGTGAGCCAGAAAAAGTTCCCACTTTCGAAAATTCGAAGCACCACAAGTACTTCTTGGATTTAAATGATTCAAATTCCAGTGAAAAGCCAAATAATGAAACTATTTTTGTGATGTTTCTCGTCTTCTTAGAAGCACTGCAAATATAGGTTAATTCAACTTTACAAAAATTTCATTGTTGCAAAATTACTGAAAAAGGGCCTAAAACACTTGATCAAATCGTTAGGACTCTCCTCACACAGAACCATAATCACGTGCGTTTCACTTTTCTCAAGAGTTATAAGACATAGAGTCTCAAACAGATACTAAAGATTTTCAATGCCATGGCAATAAATATTGATTCATTGCAATCCATCCAGTACTCTTGATGCTATGAATTTTCAAAAGTGGGAACTTTTTCTGGTTCACCCAGTATAATGTTTCCCCATTCTAACAGTGAATTTGTAACCAATAGTCCTATGGAAGACAAATTTTTATTTGTAAAAGCCAGTGTCGCATCTATTTACAAGACCTGTATGTGACTGCCATATGGTCTGCCGTATACCACAGCATATCGCTCTCCCCACCCTCTTTCTCAAATTGTCAAAAAAGGCTATTTTTAAGCTGCCCAAGCAAGGCTCGCATTTCATTGCGCATGTATCCAGCTTGCGTTGATAAATAAATGTGGCTAGCTTGCTTGCTGTTCTTGTGGTACAATGACTGACAAAAGGCCAAATCAAACTAAAACAATAAAGTATGGGAGCCGTCTTCTTTAACTTCGTTTAGGTAGGTAGGTATCATATTTAACGTGGCTAGCCTGCGAAAGTCTGAGAGAGACTTATTTCCAGCAGGGGCCGCGGATATTTTACCATCAACCCGCCGCAGCTACCAGATTTCCCTCACATGGCTCTGGTCGACCAGAGCTAGAGTTGCGGACAGCGACCAAACTGTCCAGCGCGGGATTCGAACCTCGGCCGTTCTGACCTTTGGATTACGAGTCAGTCGCCTTATCCACTCGGCCACGCGTTTGGCCACCGGGGGGTCTACCTTGGAGAAAAACAACGGGGATGTGCCTGCCAAAAGGAAATTTTATGACCCTGTCCTGGAACAAATGCTTGAAAATATAGTACCTGTCCTGGAAAATACAAGTGTCTTTTGTAGGTTATCTTAATTTTTCACGTCAAATCTGACCTGCCCTGGGAAACAAGCTTTAATGATTACGTAACATACCTGTGCCGGAATAAATACACAAAAGGTATTTTTTTTTTTTTTTTTTTTTTTTTAATTTTCAACGGAAAATGGGGCCCTATTGGCAGGCACATCCCCGGGTGCTCAATGTATTAAGTAGACCCCCCGGGGCTTGGCCCCGAAGTGGAACTGAAAATGCACTCTAGTAGGCCTAAATTAGCAGTAGTTTTACCACAGGGTGTCCAAGAAAATTGTGCCCCGTGTGCCTGAAGATTGCGACAAAACGACAAAAGCTTCTCGCCAAACTTTTATATGATGTTGCTCTTCAGATGTTCAAATAAAATTTGCTGCCATTCCCGTCGAAATCCGTTAAAAATGATGGAGCTATGACCTTCAGAAGACCAAATTTGCCTGTTGACTGAAACCAGCGGTCGGCCAGTTAGTCTTGCTATTTTTAGTGATAAATAGCTTCACGTGAGGTAAGAAATAATTTCTGTGAGGTGAGAAATAGTGGAACCCTCTGAGGATTATCGGAATCTTCCTGAGAGCTATGACATCGGAGGCTGTTGTTTCATTTTCCACCCATGAAGCTATTTATCGCTGCAAAATAGTAGGACAAAATGGCCGACCGCGGGTTTAAGTCATCAGGAAATTTGGTCTTCTGATGGTCATAGCTCCATCATTTTTCGACGGATTTTTACCGGGATGGCAGCAAACTTTATTTGAACATCTGAAGAGCAACATCGTGTAAAAATTTGGCAAGAATCTTTTGCCGTTTTGTCGCAACCTTCAGGCAAACGGGGCACAATTTTTTTTTTGGGACACCCTGTATATGATGCATAACCTTACTTTCAATAAATTAATGATGATAACGACAATGATGATGACAATAATGATTATGATGATGATGGTAATAATTATGGTGGTTGTGATTATGATTATTATTATGATTATGATTATGATGAATGCATGCGAAAAAGTTTATCGTTATCATTTTCAGCTCATGTTTGATTTCAAATTTCGATTTAACGAGTTGCTGTGACCAGCGTCAGACGAGGTATTTAGCAAATGATTCTGTTAGCAATTTCCTATCTCTACATCACACAACGGCTTTTAAAATAGGCTTTAGTTCGTATCAAGGTATCTTATTTTCATTTCTGAAAACACAATACCCCCTGAGCACTTGTTTATCGAGGACCATGTGATGTATTGAGCATCTTGTTGGAGATCATTTTCCTTGCAAGTAGGCCTGATTTCTGGCTTGGGGTATAGTCCATTGAGGTTTGCATAGAAACAATTATTGTGCCACCAGCCTCCTTTGAAAATCCAAGCACAGCTACTCCAGATATTCCCAGGTTTGTTATCATGATCTTCATCACGTGTCGAAAACTGGATACCATTTAAATTCACAACTCCGCTAAAATTAACTAAATTCATGCTATCCCCTGCAGTGCTTTCTGATTGGTAACCAGAAATACTTAAACGATAATTATCATCTTTGTTGCTGACTGCAAAATTAGAATATTTCGCAAATCTCTTGCCTGAAACGTCACGATGTTTCAAATCAACTCTTAGCATTGCTTTGCCTTGTCCAGTGAGATTATGCATTTTCCTAAGTCCCAACCAAAAATTTCCTGTCAGTGGTCCAAAGCCTTTTTCATACTCAGTCCATGTTCTGTCAAAATTCGTAGTATTGTCAACTCTTCTCTGAATCACCATCCAACGTTTATTGTCTGTGTTCATGTCGCAGAAGACATTGAATTCAGAACCAGGTTGCATTGTGGGATTGATAAGGTAAACACCGTTCTCTGTATGACCTGCCTCGTATACGCTTTGACAGTCTTTCCAAGCTGAAAACAAAGATCATACATATGATAAACAAGGTAAGACCCAACCTCGTTCCCAGGATGAATAAGGCAAGATTCGCCCCATTATGGATTTGCATTTTGCTAGGCAACGATAATCGACGAAAAATGGTCGTTGCTCGAGCGTTAATTCTGAAGTATATAAATTGAGAAATTAAAAACAAACACTTTGAGGACCGTATTTTAGCCCTTTTTAAGGTATTTAATCATTAATCCGGGGTTAGCAAGTGCATTTAGTAGGAAAANAGGATGAATAAGGCAAGATTCGCCCCATTATGGATTTGCATTTTGCTAGGCAACGATAATCGACGAAAAATGGTCGTTGCTCGAGCGTTAATTCTGAAGTATATAAATTGAGAAATTAAAAACAAACACTTTGAGGACCGTATTTTAGCCCTTTTTAAGGTATTTAATCATTAATCCGGGGTTAGCAAGTGCATTTAGCAGGAAAACGGACACGATCCATTTGGGTGGAAAAAGGGCCTAAGCTGAATTTTCGAGAATTTTCCCCACAGCTTTGAAAATAGAATGGCTCGTTATTCGGCGAATTTTAGAGAAAAATTGGAGAGTAAAAGTGAATTAGTGAAAGAATACAGTTTTCCGTCGAATTTTGACATGCCGCGGCCGTTTACTCCTCGCAAAACGGAGCTACGGCGTAAAATGGGGTAGGCTGAAATTATTCTCCATTTTTGGGGGGCGCGCACTCCACTTCTGGGGGCAATATTGAACCCCCAAATTGCGTTACTAGACTTGCAGACGAATGGTCTCTTGAAACTTTTTTCCGTTTTGAAATCAGGCTTGTAACCATGGAGCATCGACTCCAAACGTAGCCTCGGGTCGGAAAATCGCACCATTTATTTTTCAACCCCCTGTTATGACGTCATAATGACCCCAAAATTTCCTGAAACTCCAAAATTCGGATGCGCCGTGGTCCATTACCCCTCTTAAACTCCTCACTTGCCCCATACACCCCATTGATTTTATGAAATTACCGATTCAATAAAGGCCATTTTTGACTGGGAGCCAGTTATAATCTGATTTTGCTATTGTTTCCGAATAGCCGGGTGTCTACCAAACGTGGCCTACACCATTGGCCTACCATTTGGCTTTCCTTTGGCTCACCTTTGGCTTACCTTTGGCCTACCTTTGGCTTACCCTGGGCTTACCTTTGGCTCACCCTTGGCGCATATTTGGCTCATTGCTGGCCTACTTGTGGTCCATTGCTGGCTCCACGTGGCACACCTGTAACCTACCATACCTACTTTAAGAGCTCTATTAAGCCCCCCCCCCAAGGGGCTTATCTAATTTTGATGCTCGAGAGGGGGCATAAAAGAGAGTGGCTTATTAGAGCTCATTCACAAAATCAAATGACCAGGGTATAATAGCTTTTCAGTTCTTAATAGGAAGGGGAGGGGCTTACGCAAAATTTTGGCCAAGATGAGGGGCTTTTAGATAGGGAGACTAAATAGAGCTTCTATGCACTATCCTTGTTTTCTGTGGCTTACCAAATATTATTTTTTGTCTGTGCTAATTTTACCTCATTTGCATGCATGATGGTGCGGAGCACCAGAACATGGGGAAGCTAGAGCGGAGAGAAGTTCTGTTTTTGCTAGAATATGAAGGCAATTCTATAGGATGTATCATTTTATAAAATATCATTCTTTTCCATTATTAAGCATTTGTCTGGTTTATTTTAGCCGATTTAGCATAAGCTAATGCATTTTTATTTGAATTTTGAAAAGCCTCCAAAGCGAAAAATCAAACCATAAAACTGGGTATGTTTTTCTCCAAATCCTTAAAAGTGGGTACGAAAAAAGTATGTGAATTGATAAGGGTGGGTATGACGCTACAATTTGGGTGGCACGCCCCCATCATCTTTTGGTCGAGGATACCCTCCCCCCCAGGGGAAATTTCTCCATATTCTGTCAAAAAGCATTAAATTAAAAATTATCTTTTCAAAGTGTCATTATATTATTCTCTTTGGCTTCTTTTGAAAGAGATCAATAAAACACCGGTCGTTGATGACACATTGTCATTTTGAAGGGGCCTGTTCCCTTGTTCTTTCTGCCAGAATATTGAGAAATTCCGTTGCGGTTGTTTGTACAACAATGCAAAATAGGTGAAAAAAACTATTGTTGGAAATGTGATGATTATATTAGAATAATAATATTTGTGTTAACCCCCCTATCCAGAGACGATAGATTTGATTGGATAAGAAAACAAAGGACCTATTTCATCGCATTGTGATTGGACGATAAAAGCCGTTGTTGCTGTTGTTATTAGCACGAGGCTGTTTTTGTAAAGTCTTCCTGTTTTTGATTATTCAAGTTTTATGCTTCGTTGGAAAATGGCGTGACACTTTTTGTAGCAAAAAGGTCTGCGAAATTCTAACAACTATTGGTTTAAGTTTTAATAGCTATTAAGCCAAAAGGCAGCTAGAAACCATCCCTTCTATGAAATAATTAAAAAAAATTAAAATAAAATGGTTTTGAGTTTGTTGCACTTTGACCGGAATATGGAGAACAAATTTACTATGAAATAATAAAATGACACTTTTAACATATAATTTTAAATGTAATGCTCTTTTGCTAGAATATATTATAGGGAAATATTATATATTATTATTATTATTAGTATCATTATATATTATATAATATTATAGAGAAATTACATTCTGGTGGCCTATTCAAAATTCAAATAGAAAATGTACTAGGTGCACCAAGTGAAAGCCAGTGGTAGGCCAGCAGTGAGCCACAAGTAGGCCAGCAATGAGCCAAAGGTAGGCCAACCATGAGCCAAAGGTAGGCCAATGGTGGGCCAAAGGTAAGCCAAATGGCAGGCCAATGGTGTAGGCCACGTTTTGTAGACACCCCGAATAGCCAATCAAATTGCCGGACGGCCTCTTGTATCCCAGAGTAGAGGTAGAGCAACGAACTCACTCTGGGGACGAGATTGGGTAAGACCCTAAACTTTCGCTCAGAGCTCATTGAACTGAATTTATGTTGTTGTTGTCGCTTCAATGAGAACCTTGCTTGTATCCCAAGAGCTGTTAAGGTAGTACCCTGGGTACCAGACTCACTAACATAACTGGATAAAAATCTCAATCGGAGACTAATATCTATCGCCTGGGTTTTTGCGATCATGGCTTCACCTAATTACTAATAGCTAGTTTTACGGTACAGCAGTTCTATAAAGCTGCTTTTAGTGGAATTTTAGGCTCGATGGTTTCAGAAAAAATAGCAGACGATTTAGGCCATACAGTATGAGAACCTACAAAAATAAGAACCTAGAGGTTGTTTTTTTCCTAACTTATGCACCTTGTAATTAAGAACCTGTTTCAGTTTGATGAAAAATATGTTCTTATTGCATGGGTAGCAAAGTTGATTTTGGATTCTTGTTATCAAGTTCATTTTTGTCCCAGTTGGCTGTTAAAGTTTGAATCTTATCTTCAGCTGTTTCTAAGCTTAGAATTGTTTATTAAAATAACTTTGCAAAAACAAATAACAGGGCTGATCATCTTTGGTGAAGATTCTAAAGGGTCTTACACAAGGCACTTTTAAAATGAGAACCTATTTCAGCATGGCTGTCAAAAAAGTAGGTTCTTATATGCGGGGATTTACTGTATAGAGCAATAAACTATATCAGTAGGAGGCTAATCCGATTTTGGAAGCAAAGGGAAATGAATCTTAGTTGTAGCGGTATCAGTTAAAGAGTAAAACTACAACAGCTTGATTAGTCCCAGGGGGGGAGGGGGGGGTTACTCTGGTATATTTAGGATAGGGGTGCTCAGGTTACTTTTTGGGTCTAAAATATGGGCAAGGGTTATTTTTTGGGTCAATGATTTGTACAGATATTTTTTTGGGTTCCATAAATTCTGGCTTATACTTTTGGGTCTCAAATAGGGGAACAATTTCAAAATTGGGAGAAAATAACTTACAAACGAAATCAAAGTCAAGCAACATTACCAAAATAAAAAAAAACTGGAGTATCCAAATACAATACAGAGAAATCTAATCAGTTCAGGCACTTTTTACAGATTTAAGATACTGATTTCATAACTTTTGGGTATCTAGGGTGAGAAAAGTTATTTTTTTGGGTCTATTTTCACCCTAGAAATAATGTTTTGGGTTGATGCGCTGTACCCCAGCCTGAGCACCTCTATCCTAGTTCCCCCCCCCCCTTGAGTGATTAGTGTCGGTTCTACCGGGTGAGTCAGAAGAAGAATCCACGTTTGAAAGGTCACGGCTCCCTGGATATCAAGACAATGATATCGGCAAATATATAGTTTAATGGTAGAAATGTTCAAATCTACTATAAAATTTACCTGACTGAATTCGGCCACTCCATTCTGAAATTATGAGGGATTTTCTGGGAAAGCCTCTTCAAAAAACTTTCAAAACGTGCCCTAACATTTGAACATGAACAAATTTCCCTTACATATTTCTGCCTTACAATGAACATAAACAAATTTCCCGTACAGCCTTACGGATTGGCCTTACAGCAATGACTTGTGGAAGCTTTAGCACGTGCTATCGTCTTGGGAGGATGGACAAGTCCTCCCCCTGGTATCGATGACCTATTAAAGAGGATTCCATTCTCCCATGAGGACAAAATACATGAATTTATGTGAATGTCATCAATTTTAGGAAAGAAATTTGTTGATTGTTGCGTTTTCATTGGTTTTTGCAGGTTTTTGGAAGGGGCTTTCTGCAGAAAATCACCCATATCGACAGGAAGGAATGGTCGATTAAGGCATGACTTTGATTAAGGAGCATAGGAATCATTCGTCGTACATAGCCGATTGCTCGTTGCCCTTGGTCGAAACCGCCAAAGCCTCATTTTCACGGACCAATCAGACGGCTAAAAAGCGAGGGAGACAAAAGAAACCCGTGAAGATTTTCCTAAATTTTACCTACCTTCATAAAACGCAACCAGGACAAAAAACTGCTTGAGATTTCCCGAATTTTTTTAAAGCAATCTACTCTTCAGATGTTTGGGAGTAAAAGTTTGGATGCCGGTTAAAATATCTCCAGGATTGGTGGAGTTATGGCCAAAAACAAATCGACAAGGCACTGAACCTTGAACAATAGAGATTCTGGCCGGGAGACAATAGTAATAACAATAGTGATTGTTGTAAGAACGACCCGAAAACGCCACAATCTGTGTTTTCAATTGTTCTTGCTATTGTCTTTCGCTAAATTTTCTTTTATTGAAGATTCAATGCCCCTACGGTTTCTATGCGAATTGAAAAAGTCTACAAAGGCTTGTTCGCGCATTTCAAGTTATGTGGCAATACTCTGGGGAAGTTTCTGTATTGTACTACTGTTTACATTCATGGCAAAAGTTTGCTCGTTGCGAAATAACTTATAAAATTCAAAAGAGGTTTTATCAAGAGGCTTTATCACCTGACTTGAAGTGGCGTAAACAGGTCTCGACAAGCCTTCGCCGATTTTGTCTATTGGAAAGGCAATAACTCCGCCAATCCTGAAGATATTTTAACCGGCATCCAAACTTTTACTCCCAAACATCTGGAG
>REGL01000437.1:55680-72839 GCA_004194395.1 Aurelia aurita complex sp. Pacific | reverse complement strand
CTAAATAGTAAGACAAAGAGGCCGACCGCTGGTTTCAGTGATCGGGCAAATTTGGTCTTCTGAAGGTCATAGCTCCATCATTTTTCAACGGATTTTCATGGGGATGGTGGCAAACTTTAATTGAACATCTGAAGAGCACCACCATTAAATAGTTTGGCAAGAATCTTTTGCCGTTTTGTCGCAATCTTCAGACAAACGGGGCACAATTTTTTTGGGACACCCTGTACGTAATTGGAGCCCTAATGGTAGCATGCTTTGATATAAATTAGCGGAGAAAGAAAATCCATATAAATTTTTATTGGGAAAAGCGTAGAACTTCAGCCCTTTGTGCTTTGCTTTGGCAAAACGTCCTTTGGATGCCTTTGGTGCCAATTTAATGGCAGACCGTGAATGTTCATGAATGTTTGTGAATGTCTGTGAATGGCGCGAACAGGATAGGCGTCGTAAAGTCGCGCGTAGAATAAATATTAGTTCTTATATTTTAATAAAGGAGATCCATAGCAAATTTTTTTATGTTCTTTTTTTTCTTGTATCGTATTACTCCAAATGCAGCTGTTTGAAAAGTACATGAGGGCACAGGGAATGAACATGACGATGGCTATAGAACCTTTAAGAAACTCGTAAGAAACTCCGAGAACTCAAAATCTGATGATTTTAAGAAACTTTTAGTACTGGCGAAAATTCTTAAATTCTTATCAAAAGATACGTGCACTGCGTTTCTTATCGCCAATGCTGGTGACACGGTGACAGGCAAATACAAATAGCTCGTTGAGAAATAAGTTAACAATGAAAACAGATCAAAAATTTATATGAAAGCGTAATGATGTTTGGGATAGAAACCATGAATCGATAAATGCATTGTGTGCTCATCAGCAACTCAGCAACACAGTTCACTTGCAGAAATTCAAATAAGTTTTGAAATTGTTGAATTTGTGGACATTCACCTCAGAGCTAACAAAACGGTAGGGCAGGTGAAACAAGTTTGAAGAAACAACAATTAGATACAGTAGTGTTCCGCATATAAGAAACAACTTTTTGAAGACGACTTTCTTTTAAAATGAGATAAACTTCAAATCAGGGTAAAGTTTGTTATTTGAAAAATCATGTACTATCGATCTACTACTCAGACTAATGCTTACATCAAAATAAAAACGTATGACTTACAATTAAGGTGTTGTGGCGCAGTGATGTAATCCTCTGACTTTGCAGCCAGAACAATCAGGCGGGAAGGGTTCAATACCCGGTAGACCCCACCACTTGAGCGTCCTGCAAAGGGGTCGCGGACTCGATGAGCGCTTAGCTACTTCTGTGATCCAAGCGCCTAGCGCTAAAAACCGCAACTTCACCTCCTTCTAATCTTCTGTTAAAAACTTGACATAATGCGCTGTCCTGTTTCTATGGCCTTTTGGGGTTGTCGTTATCTCGCGATTTAGAAGGAATTTGGAAGAATGGGACTGTACATTTCATCCTCCGCAGCAATCTCGAAGTTCTGTTGAGGCTATCTCGCGATTTGGAGGGAATTTGGAAGAATGGGACTGTACATTTCATCCTCCGCAGCAATCTCGCAGTTCTGTTGAGGCTATCTCGCGATTTGGAGGGAATTTGGAAGAATGGGACTGCACATTTCATTCTCCACAGCAGTCACGCAGTTTTGTTGGGGTTATCTCGCGATTTGGAGGGAATTTCGAAGCACACAAAACTATGCAATTCATATTACCCTTCCACTCACTAAAAAGTCAAGCCGCATCGGTTTGCTCTTCATCCAAACTGTTGCAGTAACAATACTAAGTGGGTCATTTCATTTCTGCATTCTCAAGAAATTTACTTCATACAGAATGCGCCTAAAAAGTGTTCATGTTTACCGAAACGCACACCTGTCAATTATTGATCAATTACAATAAACTATGGATCAATTTAAAGTAGAATAGGAAATTTGTAGGTGAAAATGTATTCCATTAAACCGGTCATGCCGCTCAGTCGTCGGTTTATCTTTTATGCGGTTTCTAAAAAGGTTAATAAATTATAAATTTGATATCCTGCATGCAGACTATGCATGTATGCATGTATGTATGTATCATTTGCCACAATTAAAGTGTATTATAAATTTATGATATAAAAATAGATACAGTACAATATACAGGGTGTCCCAGAAAAATAGTGCCCCGTTTGTCTGAAGATTGTGACAAAACGGCAAAAGATTCTCGCCAAACTTTTGCATGATGGTGATCTTCACATGTTCAATTAAAGTTTGTTACCATTCCCATGAAAATCCGTTGAAAAATGATGGAGCTATGACCTTCAGAAGACCAAATTTGCCCGATCACTGAAACAAGCGGTCGGCCATTTTGTCTTACTATTTTGCAGCGATAAATGGCATCATAGCATCATGGATTGAAAATGACACAGCAGCCGCCAATTTTTCAACGGATTTTTACGGGGGTGGTTGCAAACTTTAATTGAACATGTGAAGAGCACCATCATGCAAAAGTTTGGCGAGAATCTTTTGCCATTTTGTCGCAATCTTCAGGCAAACGGGGCATAATTTTTTTGGGACACCCTGTATAAGGTTAAAAACGTAAAAAAAACCCCTAATTACAGTGGCAAGGATAACATTAAAAGGTCAAGCTGACCTTATTTCCATAACGGTCCCCTTAGAGGTGCCGGTATAACGTAACAAAAGGAACGTAGCAAAAGGAAAACCGTGGTCCGTAAGACGAAACCATGATTGGGACAGACCCTACTTCCTATTGCAAATGTGGATTTTACTAGCCAATGCGGATTTTGCCGTCCTTCACAGCAGTGGAAAGGAACGTCAGCACGCAGACTACAAATTTGGTTGCAATTCGATTAAAATTGCAACCTCAAAGAACACAATGAAAGTTTGTTTCAAATAAGATGATGCGTGGAAATACCCGCAAAAAGAATTAAGTTAAACCAGCTTAAACTAAACAGCATATGGTTTGAATCTTTGCAAAACTTTAAAATCAAATGCGTAAAAAATTCATTGCCTAATTCTTTCAACAGAATAGATCAAATGGAACTTTAGATCATTCGCCAAAATTCCAGAGAGAGCATTTCTGATATCGTCATTATTTTCAGAGTTACAGCCTTTTTATAATTTCTGCTATTTTTGAAATCATGACGTCATCAAATTGCTAAATCTTATTACACTATGAAGCTATATAGACCAGACGGAAATGGCGGGGAGTACCACTTTGGGTCGGGGAAATTTTGATTACCAGTTTCGAATTCTCTGTCAACTAGACATTTAGAAATGTGATGGTAAACGGGGATTTTCCGCTGTTTTTTGGGGTAAAATGGGGGGGGGGGTACCCTACCATCTTGTAGATCTTCAAAACTGAGTATTTCTTGTGTTGGTCAATTTGACTTCCCTCGATCAGATTACGATTTATGGTGCTTTCAATGTTTGTCAAATCTTCCGATACATCTTCTGGTACATCCAAGGGCACCTACCTTGCAGTACTGTCTTCCCAGTACTGTCTTCGTGACAAAGTACACAGAGTAATTGTTGTCCTGTTAATACGTCATGTCATCTTGACAGTACTGGGGATTAGCACACAGGGAAACCAGGAATTAATCGTTGCTAAAAATTGTCTTTCGAAATAATTATTGCTAAAACAATTGAATTTCTTTGTCCCCTGTGCTTGCTGTTGGTCACTCTCGTACCTTTTTCCCCTGTGTTATAGTTGCGTAGCTTTGTCCTTCTCCCGTCCTTCCTGCGCAGCCTATTGCTAAGGCCCGTATATGTCACGCCCGTATATACGTATATGTCACGCCCGTATATGTCACGTTGCGTTACAGAATTGCAGTTTACTATGAAAACCCCGTATATGTCACGCCCGCATATGTCACGTTGCGTTACAGAATTGCAGTTTACAATGAAAACCCCGGGTGAAAACCCCGTATATGTCACGCCCGTATATGTCACGTTGCGCATGGTTACAGACCTGCAGTTTACTATGAAAACCCCGTATATGTCACGCCCGTATATGTAAGGCCCGTATATGTCACACCCATATATGTAAGGCCCGTATATGTCACGCCTGTATATGTCACGTTGCGTTACAGACCCGGGTGAGAGAAGGGGATCCGTAGACTGTGATCCGAAGAAACATTTGCTGCTCGTCAAGGAAAATCACTACATATTCTTTCACTTTATTCTGAAAGAACTCTAGTAATGTCAAGGCAGCAGCCCAAGCTTCACAAGACTTTGTAGTGAAATGTTTACGATAGCACAGATGTAAGCATCCAGAATTGAGGAAACTTTCAAGAAACTTTTAAGAAGATTTGAGAGCTCAAATATGAAACTTAAAAAGACATTCTCAACACAAGGTCAAAATTTTAGTTTCTCATCAAAGGCGAAAAATGTAACTGCAGGTTACGTGAGAGTTTAGTGCGCATGACTTGTTTGTGATTAAATCATTTTTGATTCATCCTCAAAGTCCACCTGTAATTTGTAAATATTCATATATGTAATTATATCATCTTTCTTTTCACATAATTATATTCCTCTCGCATGTTATTCTTATTATTTTGTACGTGGAGTTATAATGTTTGGAGAAAAAGCAGGTTTAGAGAACCTCGCCGATTTCATAGAAAAGCAGTATGAAGTATAATTTTTGCCTGGTTCCCTGCCTCTGAGCAGAATTCATAATAAGTTGTAAAGCATGCCGACACCCCCAAACGAAATCTAGATGGCGATCCTTCACTCTGAATGAGTAAAGCAAGATTTTACATTTTCTTTTAATCCACTTTTTTGGAGAGAAGTCATAGCTTGAAGCACGGGATGGGGGGTGGGGGGGGGGGGTTCTTGGCTAAATTTTGGACAGGGGTCTGCCACGAGCATGTTCAAAGTGGTACCCAGCCTGGAGCTTCCAAGACACCTAAACCCATTCTTTTCGTTTGTTGCTCTACATTTCACAAAGCTTTAGCTAAAGCTTTAGGATTGTCGAGGCTGCACGCTAGCCTGTGTTCCAGACCATTTGAGAAGGAAACTGATGATTTCTTGAAACTTTAAAAATCTGTATCTTGGCTCTCATAGGTCCGATTTTAATAATTCTTCTTTTATTTTGACTGCCAATCATTGCTCTTTCAAATGAGCCACAGCGTGATTGATTTTGAGAACTTTCATTTTTCGGCATTTATTACACTATTTTGCCATTCTGGATCACTTGGGTTACATTGCCTCTCCAGTACAATTTGTGAAACAGTAGCCTGCGTGCAGACTTTACTTTCCACTGCGAAGGAGAGTCTATGAGGATCTTGTAAAGTCTGCGAATTAGCGTCCATTATCAAGTTCTGAATGAAAAGTTTCTCCTTCGAAGAGGAGCGCAATCTTGCGCAATAAATTGACACTTCAAACAGGAAGGAAGAATAATCCCTATCATGCAAAGAGAATCCCATCCCACCCACAAACTTCAGAGCCTGCAAACTGCAGAGGTAATAGGCATGAAAGACTCACCAGTGATTCAANTAAACCCATTCTTTTCGTTTGTTGCTCTACATTTCACAAAGCTTTAGCTAAAGCTTTAGGATTGTCGAGGCTGCACGCTAGCCTGTGTTCCAGACCATTTGAGAAGGAAACTGATGATTTCTTGAAACTTTAAAAATCTGTATCTTGGCTCTCATAGGTCCGATTTTAATAATTCTTCTTTTATTTTGACTGCCAATCATTGCTCTTTCAAATGAGCCACAGCGTGATTGATTTTGAGAACTTTCATTTTTCGGCATTTATTACACTATTTTGCCATTCTGGATCACTTGGGTTACATTGCCTCTCCAGTACAATTTATGAAACAGTGGATATATGTGAAACAGTGGATACATACATAAACATACAGGATGAGTACAAAAATTTGAAACGTTTTTCAATTTTAATAACAAAATTTAGTTGGCTTAAATCGGTCATTTTGTTCCTCAGTTATGAGTCATTATATAGAAATAGTTCAATCTGAGAATCTTTCAAAACTAGCCTGAAATCATTGATCAAACTTGCTGGCAATTCAGCATGACGATAATGGAAACGATTTAAAAAATGGCTCAAAAACTTCCTAATGAAAGGATTGGTAGAGCTGGTTCTGTATCTGCGCACATGATTGCCTGTTAAACAAACGTCATTTTTTTTATAAGAAACTCAGGTCCGCGGCTGGTAGGCAGTTTCTTAAATTTTTGGGCTTTTTTTCTACCAAAATTTCCTTACAGATTTCTTATGGTTTTAATGCCGAAAGCGTAGACTTCATTTAGCTTTGCAAGAAGGGCTCCCAAATCTCTTTGTAGGATCTCAAAACAAGTAAATAACATAATTCGCACTCCAAATAATGTCCAAACAGTTGCTATAACTGTATAATGTCTGTTAAAACATTTTTGGGTGCGATGATGGGAAAATCAAAACTGCAAATTACAAAAGTTTCTTAGCTCTTTAAATTCAAATAGGGTTGTTTCTTAACGTTCGAAAAATTGAGCCTACCGTTTATTATAAGCTATTTCTTATAAAAAAATTAGGTTTAAAGGCAAATGACTTTTATAAAATCTTTCATAATTCGAAAAATTTATGGCCGATTTCAACCAAAATTGTTTACACACTGAGTAGTTTTTCCATAGATCTTTACAATAAATACTAAAGTGTAAAGGAATATTGAAAATGAAATTGAAAACTTACGTTGCAACTATGACCAAAAGATTGGCACCATGTCCAACTACCTTATGCCTTCCGTGATGACTATCCATGAATACAGTTCCAACAAACCGGGTAAATTTTCAACGAAGCCGTATCACTAATGCTCCTGAAAGCCGCAAACCTGCAATAGTCTTCGATAGATGTACATTGAGCATTATTATAGACCCTTATCAATTATTCATTACTAAAGAATTGCGAATTATCTAGATGATATATCCCGTAAATAACGCATTTTGAAAACAAGACAGGTCCCCCTATGCAGTGGCGTAACGGAGACACTGGGGGTCCATAGGAGTTTGCTAAGATGGGGCCCTTATGTTGGAAGGGTGTTCGGGGTGGTGGGTAAATTTTTGAAACCATGCCCTTTAAAACCTCGAAAAATCCACGTTATGTTGAAAAGAAAGTTAGCACATTTATAGGAATTGCGTTTCAAAAAGCTAGGTAGTTTACATAACAAATTGTTGCACTTCGGTATAGAATTATATGATATCTGGATCTTTTTTAAAGAAATACGGCAATATTCAAAGGTTCGGACGGTACTGTTGTGCTGTTTGATGAAGATTGCTTTGAAAACACACAAATGTTACCAAAAATGTGCTCCATGACAGGTTCTTTGGCTTGAAAAAAGCTTCTGCGGATAGTATTAGTGTAATAGGTGCAGTAAATTTAGTGCAGAATAAGTGCTCTCCCTTTACACCTGAAACTCATCCATGCAAATAAACACAATAGTTTTAAAAAGAATTTTAGTAAACATAATGCAAAGCCACAGTATGTTATTAGGTGCTCTTGCTCACAAGAATAAAGTTTTGAGACAACAGGGAAGAAGCGAAAACGGAATGAAAATCCAGTGTTGTATTAGCAGACTTTTAACACAGTATGGCCAAAAAGCACAAAATACGACAAATTCGTTGGGGGCCCCTTTTGATCGGGGGCCCTTAGTTCTTGAACTAAGGTAGCCTAAACTGCGTTACGCCACTGCCCCTAAGGCAGCCGATTGCAACAACATCCAATAGCTAAATCGACGAAATAAGAAATTTTAACCAAGGGGGGGAGGGGTTCTTGGCTAAATTTTGGGTAGGGGTCTGCCGCGAACATATTCAAAATGGTACCGGTATCCTTGGCTAGACCGATTTGACCATTCACTGGACCAAGTTTACGAAAATAGCACCCTTGGCTAGACCAATTTTGACCATTCTCTGGACCAATATTGTCAAATTGGTACCAAATATGATATCATGACCGTTCGCTAGACCAATATTGTCAAAAATGATACCCTTGGCTAGACCGTCGCTAAGCCAAAATTGCAAAAAAGTATACCCTTGGCTGGACTAGAAGTCTGAAAAAGTATACCCTTTGTCGCGGCACATCCTCGGGTACCTTTACTATGGAAGAACCCCCCCCCCCCCCGGTGATTTTAACACGGAACCTTCAGGTCCGTGAATGATCCTTACACGGAAATAATGGCAACTTATGTACATTGTAAATAGCACGAGTTAAAATGCACGTATCTCTTTATAAGAAACGGCTCATAAGAAACTCCATTACAGTATGAGCCTGCCAAAATATTCAGGACACTCCAGTACTGGGAATCTACTGGGTGTCCCAAAATGATGTAGTATCGTTTGATTGCTTATATGTCCATAACCAATGAACCGATTTTCAAAAACTTCATTTTATCCGATTGCCGAAAGGCTAAATTGTATTCGACGATGTTGGTTGTGGTTTAGGCCGATGTCTTCTTCATGTTAAAAAGAAGATCGATAAACCTGCTCCAATTCAAGCCTTAGATGTCATGAAAAAGAAACGGCCTAATTTCCCAGTCAATATTTTAGATGTGATGCATAAGGCAGAACCTATATGTCGTTCAGAGAATTTATGTCGTTCAGAGAATACAAATTCAGTTAATACTGCGTTCAGAGAATACGAATAGGAGTTCAGCCATTTGTATCACATCTAAAATGTTGACAATAACAATAGGCCGCTTCTTTCTCATGCCATCTATCTAAGGCTTGCATTTGAGCAGGTTTGTCAATCTTCTTTTCGACATGAAAACATCGTTGTAAAACCACAACCAACATCTTCCAATATATTTTAGCCTTTCGGCAATCAAATAAAACGAAGTTTTTGAAAATCGGTTTATTGGTTATGGACACGTAAGCAATCAAACGATAATACATCATTTTGGGACACCCGGTATTTGCAAATGATGATGAACGATACCTACAAATATTTGCTGAATACCTAAATACAATCTACAACAAACGCCTGGATAGCTTGTTTCCTTTTCCTTCATTACAACTTATCAAAGTAAATAAACGGAGATATAGCGACATGATCTAAACATAGCACAAAAGAACGGCAGACGCCACTTATGTTTCTATTGTTTTCATCGATCGAAAACATCAAATACAATAGGTTACATTTAGACTGACCCAGTTCCCTTAGCTAAGTAGCCTGCGTGCAGACTACTGATTCCTTGAAGAGAAGTGAGGTGGAGGAGGAACCTCACTTCTCTTCAGGGAATCAGTAGAGTCTGCACGCAGGCTACTAGCTAAGTTGCTATTAACTCCGTTGATTTACTTTCACATACCTTTAACATTTGTCGTTGCATTAGATTGTTAGCTCTTTTAGGTTTAGGTAGATTAGACCATGTATCTGATGATATTGTGTCGAATTGAAAAAAAAAGAGTGTATCAGGCAGACAGCTGAATCCACAAATGGGGCCGTTGGTTGTGCCGCCGTCGAGTCGGTGCTTTTGCTTGCACCAAAAGCTTGGTGTCTTATTTACACCGTTCATAAAGCTGGAATAAATTAAACGCTCTAAGCAACGCTATTTACGCATTCACTTTCTGGCAAAGTCCGTGTCTCGTTGCTAGGCAAGGCTACGTCTGAACCGCTCCATGCAACAAGGACATATTTTGTAAGACAATTGCATGAATTGCTTTTGATTGACACCGCAATGCAAAGCGATTAGCGATCGCAGACAAAGGAGATTCTCTCAACCAGTAATTCAAAACGAGCAAAGCCTCAAAAGCCTCTTTAAAACCCAGGTAGCTAGCTCGCTCGTTGTGCATTCCAAATATCGTTTTTAAGAGCAAACATGAGCATAGATTGAAAGAATAGGATATATCTACACATCTACCTCGGGCATTTATTTCTTTGGTTCAGAAGCTGAGCAGTAAGTTTTTATTTAAAAGTTTTTATTACACTTAAAAATGAGAGAATTGAATCCCAATCGGCTTTTCAACCAAACAAATTAAACGCCCGAGGCAAATGTGTAGATATATCCTTCTCCTTTCGATCTAAGCTCATGTTTGCTCTTGAAAACAATTTCTGGAATGCACAACGAGCCACCTAACTACCTGGGTTTCAGAGAAACTTTTGCGGCTTTCTTCGTTTTGAATTACTGGTTGAGGGAACTTCCTTTGTCGGCAATCCCTAATCGCTTTGAATTTAAAGGGGCTGGGTCACGTAACCGTAAACAAATCTGTTATCTTTATAATCTATATTGTTGCCCGCATGCGCCGTCACACGCCCATTGTGTTCTGCACAGATTTTGGTGGATGGGGTGAATCCACAATAAAGTTACCTCTAAAAATCCATCAATATCTTTTCAATCTTACAACATATGGTTGTTTCGTTTGTTTCTCTCTGAAGTTCGAGAGTTTATCTTCAAAATAGCACTTGCATTTTGAGAAAAATAGTGTAAAATCTGTGTGATGTGGCCTGTCAAAAAAACTGCAAAATCGTCGTTTCGAAAGAAGTTTGTTTACTTTACGTGACCCAGCCCCTTTAAGTGTCAACAAAAGCAACTCGTGCTATTGTGTTACAAAATCTGTCCTTGTTGATCCATGCAAAACTGATTGGACCTTGTGGTATAAGGCTTGTACCATTTCCATAATGCAGATGTGACGCATACACAAGTGACCAGCTCTAAAATCTTTCAAAGGATTTATTCAATAATAAACATTTTCGAAAACAATCAGGACATTCTTTCCAATCATTTGTTGAGAAAACAGAGAGTCAAGGTAAATGGTTCCTTCAGTTCTTGGAAAGACCTAACACGCGGTGTTCCTCAGGGGTCAGTCTTAGACCCGCTGTTGTTTAACATACATGATGTCTTACTCTTTATTTAAAACTCAGATATCTGTAACTATGCAAATGATACTACAATCTATGCTTGCGATAAGAAGATAGATAACATAACTCATAAGCTTTCAAATGACTTTAGAGTGGTTTGACGACAACTTCATGAAATAAAATGCTAATAAATACCATCTCTTGGTCATTGGGCAGAGATATGATGATCCAGTTACTGTTAGGATTGGAAATGCTGATATCGTTAATAGCTCTCAGTCTGAAGAGAAATTATTCGAAATTCATATTGATAGCAAACTTCCTTCGATCATCACGTTTCGAAACTCTGCGAAAAAGCTAGCAATAAACTGTATGCACTTGCTCGCATATCCCCATTTATGGATCAGAGCAAACTGAGGAACTTGAATTCAGTTCCAATACTGTCCTTTAATCCACCATTAATCTGGATGTCTCACAGCAGGCAGCTTAACCAAAAATCAACAAAATACAGGAAAGGGCTTTGAGAATTACATACAAGGATGCTGAATCTACTTTTAGTGAGCTATTACAGAAGTACAGAAGGACTGTACAGTTACTATTCATGCGAAGAATTTGCAAATACTTATGACTGAGATGTACAAAACTAGAAATGACCAGAACCCTTCATTTATGCAGGAAATCTTCTGTGAAAATACAAGTCACCACAATTTGCGTAACAATAATGAATTTATTCAACCACAAGTGAGATCTGTCAACGACACCGGGACAGAAAGCGTCCGATTCAAAGGTCCGCAGCTGTGGCAAACGTTTTACCACCAACAATTCGCAATTCAGAATCCCTTAATGACTGTAATACAGAGATAAAACATTGGTACAGGGAAAGTTGTCCATGCAAACTGTGCCGCATTTTTATCCCGAATTTGGGCTTTTTATAATAAATATTTTTAGATATCTGCTTTTATATTGCATACTTTTGATGACTTGTAAATATTTCATCCATTATTTTTCTTCTGTAGTATTTGTATTTTAAAGTTTTAATACCCATTTCAAGTCATGTGATCAATCCTTTGATAAAACATCTTTCGATTTCTCTAAAATATTTTGCGTCATGCTAAGTTGTACCATGAGTGCAAAATATAGCATAATACGAAAACTTCCCAAGAGTATGGTCACATGACTTGAAATGGGTAAAACGAACCTTAGCCAATTTAGGCCAGGCGGAGAATGCAGGAATGGTCCTCCGACGGGGAAAGATACGAGAACAAGTGGACTTGGTCAATTTAGGGTGCTGAGTTCGAAAATCGTTGGTATACAGGCAAAATGTGCGGGGCCTTCAGCCTCGTTTTCGTGATTTGAAGTCTTGTTTTGGTGAAAAACGATCAATGCCTGATTGAAGCGAAAAACAAGGGGAACTTTGATAAATAAGGATGGCTTACGCGATGTTGTACCAACTGCTGAGTGAGAAAATTGATGGTATACTGTCAATGGGCGTGGCATGCAACCAAATTGATATCAGGGATTACAACTACAATATCAAATCCACGAAAATGTCTGCGTATAAATGAAATTCTGAACTCAAGTAACATGGTGGAAAAAATAAAGGCCATATTACAGACGCATTTCATTAAAGAGAATCTAAGCATATATAAGCCTTTGATAAAAATAGCCGTGCAAAGACAATAGGCTGTGACATACGCCGCTTTGTCAACAGTAAATAGTGATATCTGATTGGCTAGGATTTGACCGCAAGTGGCTTGAGCCACTTATATATGCTTACATTCCCTCTAATCCATTCCAGCCTGATCTTGATAAAGATGCATTGCTCAATTTGGTCTCAGGCTACCCAGCTCAGGAGAATGTGCGCAACTGCTTACTCCAGCTTGAATCAAGAGAAAGGAGCTAATGGCTGAATTTCAAGACAGAATCTCAAAGGAATAATCCGAAACAGAACTTTTCAGCCCAATCAAGAGAGAGGCCCCTAGAACTTCAAGAACTTAGCCGTCCACACGAAGTTGAAGGACCATTGAATTTGAAAGACAAAGGAACTGACATTTCAAAGAGATATTTTGGTAATTTTTTAGTTGCATATTCTAACAAGCACGGGACAGGAGTCGATCTTGAGAGTAAATTGTACGAAGCTGCCATGCTTGACCTTAAGATTGTAAGACATGATGAACTGCCATCCGCTGGAAAAATGAGGACATACTTGCTAGATCTTGAAGCTTCTTTACGCAGTTTAGTTGGCACTGCATCAACAATAAGAGAATTAGCATCTAGAATAATGTCCACTGTTCCTTTTCAGTACACTACTATCTTCATAGTTTGTGATAAATACCGAGATCAATACCAGGACAATAGGATCAAAGGTGGAGAATGCCAGGAGAGGTGTAAGCGAGCGGCATATCTTAACTAGTCCTGATATGAAGGTGCCTTTTGGCTAGACTAAATTTTTCGAAAATGGTTCCCTTGGCTAGACCAATTTCTACAAAAATGACACTAAATATCGAAAAACAATACCCCTGGTTAGATTTGTTTCAAAGCCATTCGAGTCGCCAGATATGAGATATCTCAAACTCGTTGGTTTGAACAAATAGCTTCCCTTTTGTAAAACTGGGCTGGAAAATTTGCGCTTGATGTCTTACAGATTCATTTCCAATTTACGATTTAACTGCACATACACACAAGAAACGTTGTACCAGAATTCATACGTGTTTCATTTCCTCTATCAGAAAAACGAATTTTCAGTCAATCATTTTTTAATTTTCTTAACAAATTTACAGGAAACCTTTTGGACCTAAAATCTAGCCATTCGCTTCCCTGTAGAGAAAAATCATTAAATTCTAATAGTTTGCAATTTCCGATCATATAGAAAGTTAGAAAATTTGCTCCTAAAATCTTGCGCATTCGCTCCTCATTAGGGGCAAGTAATTTGCATTTGGTAATCTGCAATTTGCGAACAGATGTGCACTGCAAACTCGGGTTCTAGAATCTTCAAAACCGTTTCTCTTTTCAAACAAAATCATAAGCACCTAATAATTAGTAATTTCCAAACATTTTGTGAACAACAAAATTTGTGCCTCCTCTCTTACGTGTTTCATTTCCTCCTATTTTCCCATTAAGAAAAATTTCATTTACTGGTGTGTAGTTTTCCTATTCCAACAAATACAAGGAGGAAATTTTGTACCTAAAGCCAAGCCTTACAGAATCATTTCTCATAAGAAGAAATTAAGTCATTAGCATCTTATTATTTGCAATCTCGCAGCTTGCAGGTAATATACTTGGATAAATTTGGAACTTTTCTGAGATCATGGGCAAAAGTACTTCTCATGCAGTAATGGTAACGGTACATCGTTCCTGTTACTGTGTGAGTGAGATTTCAACCCAAAAAGCAAAGAATTTCTCGAATTCGAAAATTCCAGATCGAATTACAAAGTTCGCGCTGTTTCAGTCGCATGACTCATATGCGTTCCAACATGTCCTAATAAAGTGCCAAGGAAAGTAATGTCGCAAGTTGCAATCAAAATCGTAGCTTTTAATTTTTGTTTTGAAACTATTCAATGTCTGGGACTCTTTTAAGGAAGATGGAAGTGAATGTCATATCTCTGATCCAATAAAACGTGCATTTTCAATACCATACCCTGCCGTGTTTGGCTTTGATGCTAAAATATTTCTGCCACTACAAAGGGTGTATGGTGTATCTTTCTCAATGAAGATTTGATTCATGAAACTTGGATTGAGATTCCTTTGAATTTCAAAAATTTCAGAAGCAAGCAACTGTAAACTTTTGTGGGAATAGACACTGTGTTTCCTTTCGTCAGTAATTCCTTGAAATTTGAACAGCTATCTTTGTATGCGATTCTCAAAGCTCTCTCGTGGATCTTGTTTATTTTCCTATTAACTGACCTATCACGGAACATCCAAAAATTGGACAATAGCTAATTTGAGAAATAACGAAAGCGTTCATCATAACCCTCAGTTTCTCCACATCCACATAGTTTGAAATACGTGCAAGTGCATGCAATTCCTGTCCAGCCTTTTTACAAAGTATGTCTACATGACTATTTAAATCAAGGTTCTTATCCATGTTACATCCGAAAGCTTTTCTTCAACAGATTCGGGTATCGTAGTTGCACCAATATGCACTCCCCCCCCCTTTTTTTTAATCTCCAAAAATCAAAAGATTACATTTGTCAGCATACAGTTTCGTACTATTATCAAGAAACCATTAAGAGAGCCTTTGAGCACCTGTTTCAAGGCTAGAAACTATATGTTCTAGTTCACGACCGCACACATAAATCGTCGTGTCATCGGCGTAATTGCAAATCTCAATCTCTTCCACCAAAAAGAAATGGACGTTTATGAATACATTAAATAAGAGGAGCCCCAACACAGAGCCTTGCGGTACACCCTTAATTGATTCCTGCCAGGAACTGAATGACTCATTGACCTTAACTCTCTTCTTCCTATTTGAAAGATAATCATCAACCAGTTTTAGGGCAGATCTACTGAAACCGGCTAGTATGAGTTATATTACCTGATAGCTTCTAATTTTGACTTATATCATTTAGTCAAACGCATTTCGTTACTGAAGCCGAGGCTGAAGGCCCCACCCATTGCCTGTATACCAACGATTTTCGAACTCAGCACCCCAAAATTGACCGAGTCAACCTGTTTTCACAAATTTCCCCCTCCGGGGACCATTCCCGCTTTCTCCGCATAACCTTACACAAAATACGTCTGTATGCCTAAATACAGCTATTACGAGAATAAACGAAACAGAAACTTGTACTAGTATACGAACAGCAGCAACAACAACAAAATACGCAGTTAATTAAGCTATTTGGGATGTTATAATTTTTGTGTCACCTGGCCCACATTATCTGGGCATTTTTCAATGAACTGTGGTATCACAAATGACCGCTGAAACCGTGAAACCGTGCTACCTGGATTGAAAAAGACAAGAAACCTTGGTAATTTGCAGCTTTGGTCCGCCAGGTTACTCAAAGATGTTTTGACACCGTGCACTGGAACCAACTGTTTTGACATTGTTTTAAGTGTGATTTCTGCTATTACAGTACTTATTTTGAGATCTTACCAAGTAATTTAGGAGCCCCTCTAACAAAAATAAATTTACTACGCACAGGGCATTCAGAGGATAAGAAGCAAAGAAACTTTTAGTAGCAAAAGTGTCCAAAAATTTAAGAAACCACCTACCAGCCCCGGAAATTAAAATGAGTTTGTTTGCTATAAACAGCATGAGTGTACACTGCTCTAGCCAAACTTTTTCGGAGCCCAACCGAGTCAAACAGGCAATCGAAAGCAACCTATCTGAATCACCAGCTGGTTTATCACTGGTAGATGTACTTAATTCCAGATCTAGCTAGACATATGAATTATTTATTTCAAAATATAATCTCTTGGTGGGATAATTGTTTCTACTTACGGCTCATTTCCACTCAGTCAAATTTTCTGAGCAGACTGGAAATCTATTGTTCACGAGAGAAAATGTCGCTTTGGATTTGAATAGAATATTGCACATGACAGACACTTTATTGTGTAAAATTCCGTCCGCTCGGAAAATTTTACTGAGTGGCACTTAAGCAGCCTTTTTAGACTGTCAGGTGTCAAATCAAACAAGTAGTGTTTTCGACTGGCATAAGAAACTGCTAACAGGGAGATTTTACGGGTTAAGGTGGATCTGCACTTAGGGTGACTCACTACCGAAAATTTCAAAATGGCGAAACAGCGATAAGGTGGCTCACTACCAAGTGAAAATAGGTAAAAACACACAAAAAACAATTGGTTAAGGTGGCTACCAATAAAACGTTAAGGTGGCTCACTACCAAAAACTTTCACACACTTGGTGTCCTATCGCCCATGAATTAACCAAAGGACCAAAGGAACTAGTACTACTGTGTACATTACCAACAAAATGACAAATACAGCAATCTTTTAGCCCTTAAGATAGTAAATGTTTGATTTGTCAAACAGGGGGAGGGGGCATTTTTGTGAATCACCGGTGAATTGCACCAATGCCGATGCTTTCTTGACACGCTTGTACGTCTTCAGAACAGAGAAATTACCAACTATTATTTTTACATGATATTTAAAGGTACTCGTGTAACATAACTATAAAATAAAACATACTCGAATTCAACGACGTGATTCATGTATAACACACATCGCGTTTTCTAACATTCGATCACAAGCAAAATTAATAAAATCAAAAACGTCTTTGCCTTTGAAAGCAAACAATTCAATGTCAGTGAAGTGATAATTTGAATCCAGTAAAACAACTTCTTGGAACGAAGCCACGCTTGAATCAGTGTCATGCATGAGAGCGTATTCATTGTCGACGCTAGCAGACGCGTCTTTTGAGGTTCTG
>REGL01000436.1:209090-228315 GCA_004194395.1 Aurelia aurita complex sp. Pacific | reverse complement strand
GGCTGAAATACACTATCCAATTTATTGGATTCAATAAATTTGATGTTCCAATTAGTTGGATGAGAAGTTCTGTTTACATTCATCCAATAAATTGAAACGATCTTTTGGAAGTCTCTCGTTGCACAATGGACTCTGACTATGAGTATGCTGCAGCACGAAAAAGGTTGCGAAAAAAGGCAAATCTGTTTGGGTTAAGTCAAAGAAATGAGCTTGGCATTGAAAGTACGCTATTGCGAGAATTTCGGCTTGAAGATGAAGCAGAGTACAAACAGTTTCTGAGAATGTCCTCAGAACATTTCGTCGAACTCCTAAGCCTCGTTGAATTTGACATACACGCTTTTTCTATCTTCCATAAATTTATGAAATCTTTAGTCACTTCAATACGCTGCGCTTTAGCGGCCACGGTAGCTTGCACTGTCTATCCGCTATCCAAAAGAAATACACAAGATAGGAAATTAGGCGTAGGTTTTCGCTCGGCGCCATAAAGACAAAAGGGATTAAGAAACACAAAGGGAAAAAGTTGGATGAAAGTTGAACACGTCCAACTTTTGAAAATGAGATTTCAATTTGTTGAAACTGGGAAATATCGTCCAATTTTTGCGTTTACATTGTCCAATTAATTGAATCCAATAAATTGAATCCAATAAATTGGATAGTGTATTTCAGCCTTAAGAATTCCGAGTTATGATGATATAAAATTTGGGGATATTGTGATTTTCGTGCGGAAGTTGCTGTTAATTTCAAAATTTGAGACAATCCAGATTCCGAATTACAATGCTATGCTGATGATTATTACAGCTTCCATGCTTCCTAATGTCCTTTTTCCATTGTAAGAAACTTAGACCAGCCAATAGGACTAAAATTTTCTTAATTTCACAATTAAATTCTCCTCTTTTTAGCACAAAAATTTGCATGAATATTGCTGTTTGTACTGCCACAATGTATTTGTTCCTTGACAGACAGTACCATTTTTAGTGAGGAAATATGCTTCATTGGGCTCAAAACATAGAATTATAGTGAATAGCCAAATATTTCTCAAAAATAAAAGTTCAGAGACGATTTGGCCATGAAATATTTTAATTTTGCTTTGAAGGTTTCTTCACACCTCAAAGAGTATCAAAGTTTCTTTGTGATGGGCTGTATGTTTAACTCTACAACAAAGTCACCAAAAAAATTGGATGACAAAAAAGTGAATATACTGTATATCAACTTTGCAGCTAAGCTTGAGGTGTTTTTTTGTGTGAATCTTGCAACATTGTGACATTTGGTTCAGTGATCATATCTTGATGGATAAATGAGAACATCAATGCTTGCACATCTGCTAACGACTGCTGTCACGCTAACATGTCATTTCAAAGGTTGTCAACAAAGTGGTGGAGTTATTCCTTCATGAGAGACCTTTTTAGCTCAGTAAAACCCTTAATTTTTGTTTTGTGGGCAGAAAATGGATGTGAGGATATCAGGGGTCAAGTCAAGTCCACCAAAATTCAGCCTACAAGTTACAGTTTTCATAGCCTTGCAGCAATTCTTGCTAAATTTACTAAAAATTCATAAACCAAAACATGTGATGAATGCATAAAAAATTGATATTCACAGAGGGGAGAAGGGGGAAGGGGGTGTACGCAAATAATGTCTGTGTGTGTTTGCATGGTAAGTTCGTGCTTTTTCCATGCTTGCTTGAATAACAAAGACTGGGTGGTTGATTGATGAATCTCTATCTAAGATTTTGAGAAAATCGAAGTTTGTATGAACATTATTAGATTGTGAAGTTACCTGGCACTGGCACCTCTGCAATCTTTTTCCGCTTTGATTTTTTAAATGCTTTCTTTTCACCCTGATACTGCTAATACCTTCAGGAAATGTGACATGAAAGAAGAGTGCAAGAGCAAAGAAAGCCCAGTGTGGAGAGTCTTTTGTGGCTGTGGTCACTCGTATCACACTGTCTGTTTGATTCCCAACATCAGTAGTTGCGCAAAGTACCTTCATGTTGTGTTGATTGAGATGAAGACGTTGGCAACAAAAGCAACTGAGGCTGTGTTTCAGCTTGATCAGAGCCACGAGTTCGACGACGAAGTTAGAGGCACAGAGTTAGAGGAAGAAGACTTGTTGGAAGACAAACAAAATATTGATGTGGCTGAATCTGGGCGTGTTGAAGCGCTAATTAAGCAAATCTGGAGCTGGCAGCGCCCAAACGTCCCAACGAAATGAATCCGTGCTGTTGAATCTCGTTCTGATTTTGAAAGTTGTTGTTCCTGAAAAGTCGTTGTCCTTCTTTCGTTTCTCCCTCAACAACAGCGGGAAATTTAAACTTCATGGACCGTCAAATGCTCCGAAAAGGGATCAACAAAGACCATGGAAAGATCTAATCAACTTCTCATAACAAATAATTCTCTTGGAACAACACAAAGACTATTTCTTTCCTTCCATCAACAAAACGTTCCGCGCAAAATTTTTTGGGTGGAAGGGGAGAGGATGATTTTCCATCCCCGATTTTAGAGACGACACATTCCCCCCAATTTAGGGCGCATAGCTGTAGTTCAGAAACATATCGGTAAGCTTAAATCTGTTAAGGCTTCCCCGTGCGAAGAAGGAAATTCCTGCCACCGGCAAAATTAGGGTAGGTCTAAAATGGGCCTAGGCCTTCAGTGCAGCGCAGACTGTATGGCGGGTGGGGGGGGGGGGGGGTGGGTAAAATCATCGTTTTAGCAAAAACTTAAATCTTCCCAGCTTAGGGCGTGGAGCTGTATTTCAGAAAAGTATCGGAAAGCTTAAGTCTGAAAAATATTCCTCTTACGGCAAAGGAAATTCTCGTCGCAGGCAAAATCAGTGGAGGTTCAGGGAAGGGCCTAGGCATCCCGTGCGGTAGGGTGGGGTGGGGATAGGCGATCAATAAGGCTCGATTTCTTTAGAAAATACAATCTTCTCAATCTATGGGCCGATGGTTTGTTTGAGCAAGATATCTAGGAACTTAAATCTAAAAAGGTTTTCCTGTCTGAGAAAGGACATTTTAATGGTGGGCAAAGTTTTGGGGGGCGTGCAGAATGGGCCTAGGCATCCTTGGAGGCATGGCGGAAGTGGAAATAGGCGATGTTTTATAGCAGATATTTTACAAACGGTAAGCCTCTCTGCTTAGGGCTCGGAGATTTGTATCAAAAAAATACTCGAGAAACTAATCTTGAAAGATCTACTTTGTACCAAAACGTAAATTTTTTTCCCGGGCAAAAGTTGGGGGGAAGGTTTTTCTCCACAGCAACTGTGTTTTGGGATGCAACCTTGAAAATTGAAGCTGGAAATGGAGGCCGCTGATTGGCCAATGATTTTATGTCAACAAACCCGCTGGTTGGTCTATTACAAAATGTGCTCTTGTTCACACAAAGAGCAAAAAATCTCCCTTTTCTCATTCCATATGACAACACATCAATAGCAATTGGTAAAATATTAAAAAACAACTGACAGTCAATAGAGAGTGATGATTTACTTAAACAAATATGGACAAAACAACCTTTTGTGGCTTTAAAAAGACACAAAAATACTAAAGATAAACTGGTCATATCTAAATTTAACCGGTCATGGACTAAAATCTGAAAACCTCTAATCCTTACTACTAGATGCATTGGTGGACCAGGACGCTGGTCTGCTGGGGCACCTGTACCACAAAAAACCTTCAGATTTAATTGCCCCAAAATGTGGGGGTCCTTTGGGCGACCCTAGGGGGCCGGGCTATGCGCTTGCTGCAATTACTCGGTTTGAACCCCGGGGTTAGCTGAAGGACCCTGTGGTTACAGGATATCGGCTAATGATTTGCATCTTACACTCGAAGCTAAATAATATTTACCAACAACTCACCAATAAAAAGTTTCTTATTTCAACATATACTTGTATACTGGAACCCAGATCAATTATGATTTAACCCTACAACAACTTCACAACACTAGTAACAATTTGCTGTGGACCCTTGGGGGTTGGGGTTGCAATTACCCTCCCTTGTTATCTTTTTTTTATATCAGTATTATTTCTCAGTATCAATTTTTTCACTATTTTGTTATTATTTTCTCTTCTGTCTCATCAAAACGTTACGCACAAGGGGAACCGACAAGCATACCTTAAGGTATCACCCTTCCCTCCACTGCACCACAAAGCTGTTAGTTACTTCACCACCAACCACCCCGACAGGGTTTATTACTTAATAAACAACAAAGTTTATAGCCTCACGCATTGGGGTACTACTCTACGTCCTTAGGGTCTTTAGGCGTTAGGGTCCTAGTTCATCTTCTCACGAGTCAACATACGTTTTTGACTCCCTGTAGCCAGCCTCGCTCCACATTTTATGCAAACAATGCACAACCGCTACGCAGCACAACGTTTTTTGTCCAACTGCTACACAGCACCTTCACATATTCCTGCCCCCCAGACCTCTAACACCTTTCGTAAACGGCACCTTTATAAGGCTCGTCCCGCCCAAGCACGCTGCGCTCTCTCGCTCACTTGCATCATTCTACATCACACACCACACGTTTTCCAAGATATTTATCCCCGCGAAGTAAAGAATATGGCATTCAAAGGACTTTTTAAAAGAACATTTAAGACTGGTAAGTTATGCTCTATACTATACTCTGTTTGAACCCCGGGGTTAGCTGAAGGACCCTGTGGTTACAGGATATCGGCTGATGATTTGCATCTTATGCTTGAAGCTAAATAATATTTACCAACAACTCACCAATAAAAAGTTTCTTATTTCAATATATACGTGTATACTGGAACCCAGATCAATTATGATTTAACCCGACAACAACTTGACAACACTAGTAACAATTTGATGTAGGCCCTTGGGGGGTGGGGTTAGAATTACCCTCCCTTGTTATCTTTTGTTTATATCAGTATTATTTATCAGTATCAATTTTTTCACTATTTTGTTATTATTTTCTCTTCTGTCTTATCAAAACTGATCTCGTGAGTAACCTTTTTGCTCTTTGCTCTCCATTGAATGAAATTTAAGCAAGTAAAAGCAGCAGTCTTTGTAACATAGTAATTGTTTCTACAATAAGATTACAATTGAAAATGCAAACTTTCTTTTCGTTTTATGTGGATTGGCGATAGGCTGATAATGTTAAATGCTCATTTGATTGAAATCAAACAAATAACAAAGCCACATAAGGCGTTTGTGTAAAGATTGTTAAATTATGAGGAAAATGGGATGACGTCTTTAAAAGGATAACACTATTTTTGACAATTACTCTATCAACACAAGATGTATCGTATGGAGGAAATAGAAACAGAACAAGCTATCTTTTAGTGTTTTTAGAAACAGTTTACCCTTTCCTTTCACGTTAACAAAAGAGTGCAAAGTGATTTCTGTATCATCTTGAGGAAATAGAAATAGAACAAGCTATCTTTTAACGTTCTTAGAAATGGTTTACCCTTTCCTGTCACGTTAGCAAAAGAGTGCAAAGTGATTTCTGTATCATCTTGAGGAAATACAAATAGAACAAGCTATCTTTTAATGTTTTAGAAACACTTTACCCTTTCCTTTCACGTTAACAAAAGAGTGCACAGTGATATCTGTGATCAGGACAAGCAAGCATCTATTTATTGAAGCGAAAATCTAAACAAAGCTTGCATCAAAGAAGATGCATCATTCCAAATAAATAAACATTTAACAAACTCCCTTTCATACCCATTAAAATGTTTACCCCTTTTTGTTGGCCCAGAAAAGGGTAGTAAACGGAGTGGCTTCGAATGGCTGTCATCAAAACGAGACCTCACCCCAAGGAAACTCAATGAACATATGCTTGGGTATATGCTACAGGGTGTCCCAAAAATTGTTTGATGTTTGATTACATATTGAAAAATTAGGATATAACGAAGGGGCTTCATGATGAGATAACCCGATTGCTAAGCTCTTTGTTTAATTTTAGATCCCAGATGCTTGCAAATCCGCTGAATATTGACGGAGCTACCAGTGTTTGAAGTTCCAGTTTGTGCGAAAGCTGAAACTAGAGACCTCTAATTTGCATTTGTAAAGTAGCATGGGCTATCATTTCTTTTATTTCTCGTTATTCCAAGGCAAACTAAATGGGATATGAAAAGATTTTCGATAACCTAACCTTCAAATGTATGGATGCTTTGAGAACTTATGCTGAACAAAGTTTGAAAATAATCCAGACTCTCGTTGATTATGTTTTTAATCAATATTTTTAGATACATGCATTCTTTGCCTGTAGCAAATTTTGACAATGGTTATAAGAATTAAATTACTTTCGAAGTCCTATTTTGGTTTGCTCTCATATTATTTATTAACGAGAGGTATAACATCGGATAACCTTTCTTTACTTCGATTTTTGAGCTTTTTTCCATCACAAGTCATCTTGGAGTCTCTGGTTTCAGTTGTTGCTTAAATTTGATTTAAAAAAACTCATAACTTAGTGAACTTTTAACGAATTGGCAAGATTCTGGTGTCTAAGATTACTTCAAAATCTTAGGGTCAGGGTTATCTTCCCATGAGCCTGTTCATATCATCGTTATTTATCAATATTTAATCAAACATGAAACAATATTTTTTGGGACACCCTGTACCTTTAATATCCATTGAGAGCTTTTTCTGCCCCATTTTTTATACATTGTGCTAAAAATTTACAATACATATTTACTTAATTACTATACTTACAAGCTACTCTACTCTACTACAAGGACAAGACCACGGGGAGCAATAACTATGTCTACCCACGTGGCTATTTAGATAAAGAAAAAATCGAAAAAAGACACGAAACTACAGGTAACTACAATAAAAATGAGAAAACGTTTACTTAAAAGGGACGAGGTGGTTAAATATGACTTGTTACCGAGTTTTAGATTTCTAATCAAACCGACCAGTTTTGCCCCATTCCCCAAAAAA
Organism: Aurelia aurita complex sp. Pacific; assembly: GCA_004194395.1. Classification (NCBI taxonomy): domain Eukaryota; kingdom Metazoa; phylum Cnidaria; class Scyphozoa; order Semaeostomeae; family Ulmaridae; genus Aurelia; species Aurelia aurita complex sp. Pacific. The sequence continues at coordinate 221,423 of REGL01000436.1, read as the reverse complement.
GTTGAAATGTAACTGACTGGCTTCGCTTTACGATCTCTTTACGCCTATTCAACCCTTAGTCTTTGTTGTTAACTTTGATTTATCTGCCGTAGCCACCGTAGCTTATGTTTCATTATATTCCATGGTTTTGATGCCTTACTTTATAAGAGTTCGCGCAATATATCCTTGAAAGAAATAATTTCAAGCCAATTTTATTGCACTCCATATCACTGCCAAGGCATTGAATTCTTGATCAATAAGTAGCATGTTAGATGCCTATTGGCAGCAGTCTCAAAGCACTGCAGTTCATCCCTCTTCAAATCATACATTACCTTCGATCTGGAAACTTTTCGCTTTCTTCTTTAAAAATCGAGCATATGCTGTTGGGTGATTGCTGAACTCATTTGAGATACAAATATTTTTCGCCATTTATATTCAGAAATTTCCATTATATTCTAGATGATAATACGATAAAATTGTTTCAAAATTATTCTGTAAAGTTGATACAACACAGCGGACAAATTGTACATGATCTGTAGTTTTCAATGTGACCTTGTTTTGATAATAAATTTTACCACTAAGATATATTTTTGTTGTAACCTCATTTCAAGCTCAAACCTTTAGAATGCTGAATAATACCTTGTTTTTCCTCTGTGTTCTTTGCNCAATTTGACTTCCGCATCAACCTGAGTATTAGACTAATCATGTTCGTGTAGTTTCACTCCTGTTAAATAATATTTATGTACAACTCGTCCCAAAGACTTCCAAAAATGGATCAGCTTGGTTGTAATTCAACAAGGCCTAGATCACCTGCTATTCATTTCTCAAAGCCGCTGATCCATGGAGCCTGAAAAGCCACAAAAAGCAATTTTTCCTGAAGTGTTGCAACATAAAACTAGCACTCAGAACTTACATGGATGTTTCTTCTTACTGAGTGTCTCTGTAGCAAAATCTCTAGGATATCCTCACTACACAAAAGAAGCTTGAAAGATATTCTATGGCTATGTAAATTTGGCTGCTGCAAGAGTCCACCAAAACGTATCAGTTAGACAACATACACGCATTATTTTCATCAAACATTGATAAATAACTCAATAAATATAAATGCAACATCACAAAAAAGTATACAGATTATAAGAAATGTGCAAACCTTCTATTCCAGACTTTTTCCCACATTGATCCATTGTCATCATCAGAAAGAACAGAAAAGCATCTCCACATACACAGATCTGAACTGCCAATAAGAAGTCTCTTGCCTGCAAAATATTTTTAAGGTATATATATATAATAATAAAAATATCTGGCAGCATGCACTTCTAAAGGTAGCATGCAAGTCTAAAGGCAGCTGGCAATACAGACTAACATTGTTTTTGGCAAGAGCATTTTTGGTTTAGAAAAAGAGACTGTCTTTTACTTTCACCAAAAATATCTAACACTGCCCAGCAATAATTGTCCAAAATGTTATTTGGTCCAGACTCTTTTGAAAAAAGTAACAGGTCTAATCACAAGAATGCAAAAGAGGAGAATGTATGGATTTTTTACAGTTAGGAAATGAAATGATTTCAATGTTTTAACTTACCATCCTTGTCTAAACATATTGTGTAAACTTCAGTGGGAACAGAGATTGTATGCACTTTGTTCCAATGATATGGTAGCCTCTAAAACGGAAAATTCAAATTAGTTCATTTGATGCAGTTTCAAATCCAATTTGTCTTTAGTCATTAATTCATTAGTTAACATATCATGATTGCTCATAAAAAATGTTCATAATTTGCAATATCTGAGGCCAATCTCCAGGATTTGCATAAGCCTCCTTGAAAGAAATGAATTTGGAAAGTGTGTTGTATCAAGACAAATCAATTTTAAAAAGCTAGGAAGCCATTCAAATCAATTGAAAACTGTTCCCAACAGATACGCAAGCATTGAAAAGCAGGGTTGACTTTAAAGAGGCAACATATTTCGCGATACTGTTTGCAAAAGTTTTCTTGAAAAGGCAACTTTCTCATGGCTTTCTTGAACTAAAGTTCAGTTTTGCTTTCAACGATAGCATCTTTATGCAATTATTCATCACTGGTTTTACATTGACTGATAAAATTCTACCTGTCATTTTCCTTCTTGTCATTGCAACGTAGAATATAAAACTGACTTCATCAAACTAGTTACATATTTTCTTCAGAAACCTGTTGAAATTTTTTGCAAATTTACCCCCAAAATAAAATGACATGGCATCATGTTTTCCATACATTTTTGATCTTATGCCATCTGGACAAATTCTAATGTGTTTCGATTAAGTATAAACCAAGACTTGGATGTACACAGTCCAGAATCTATTTGAAACCAAAGATTCAAGACAAACTTCCAAAATCAAGATAGTGCCCTTTTTGTTATCTTTAAAATATTCTTTGAAGTTCAGTTATTAGAGGCATAATTGCATGATAAAAAATACCAGGGGTTGCTTTTGCTTATAATTATCATTTTGCCCACAATGAAAACATTTGGAATTGAAAAACATACAGGACAATCAAGTAAGAAAGATATAATCACTAAGCTTAAAGGGGATAAAAACCTGGTTTTATAAACAATGCTTGACATATCTGAACACTTACTTTGTCCCTCAACCAGTTGATAGGAAATTACAATATAAGAATCAAATCATAAACCTGGTTTTTCTTGAGGTTACCCCTCTTTTGTACTTTAAAAAATATGAAACTTTTGTTTTCCACACATTTTTGGGAAAAAAGTGCAGTTATTTGTGTAGATTTTAAACTTTGAAACTGGTGTTGATGTATGTCTGTCCAATGCAGGCCACAAACACAAACATGGCCATACAAGTTTGTATGTTGCAATTTTTGTTTGTTTGTTTGTTCATCTTATTTCAATTCGATAATTAACTCTAGCCAAAATACATACACATTATATACATATATACATAAGTTAGCTAATCTAAATCGAATAAAATAAAATATGGTTCTTATAAACAACACCATCTAATCCACAGTAATTCAAGCTTTTGTGATTTGTTATTTTGTAGATGAAAAACAAACCATGTTCTGAATTGGTCACTCCTTTTGCAGCAGAGATGGCAAATAGATTTATTCCACAAATCAGAAATATCAATATTTATATTTTGATATCTAAAAAATCTAATTTCATGATAATCCCATCTTGCAAAATTTAGCTTTTCAAGCTTTCTTATAAAACAGCATTTATATAGCTGATAAGTTGATTTTTAAACCACAAATTTACAATATATCTGCCTCCAATCTTTGATAAACAACGTGTTTAAATGGACAGTTTGATCTAAGATCTCTTCCTATGATCAATCACAAAAATATGCTTTGAAGCTGTTACCTCAATGGGTTATTCCATGTCATCTTTCATTTCCCTATACAGTACAGTCCTTGCACACATTAACATGGTATTNGATATCTAAAAAATCTAATTTCATGATAATCCCATCTTGCAAAATTTAGCTTTTCAAGCTTTCTTATAAAACAGCATTTATATAGCTGATAAGTTGATTTTTAAACCACTCTGTGTCAAAATCTCAAATAATTTACAATATATCTGCCTCCAATCTTTGATAAACAACGTGTTTAAATGGACAGTTTGATCTAAGATCTCTTCCTATGATCAATCACAAAAATATGCTTTGAAGCTGTTACCTCAAATGGGTTATTCCATGTCATCTTTCATTTCCCTATACAGTACAGTCCTTGCACACATTAACATGGTTTTGCCGCCAAAAAGGATTCTAAAGAATTCATAAGAATTCTTGAGAATATTTTCAGTTTCTTAAGACTTCTCGTTTAGAAAAATTTACAGTCTTTGATAATGAGGCCCATGAATTCTTCTAATAATGTAAAGAATCTTTTTTAAATTCTCAAGAATCCTCAAGAGTTCTTTAGAACTCTTGTCCTATCAATGTGTGCACGGCCTGTAATCCTTTACCTTGTTCAAGTTTTTTTACTTGATACCCTTCTCATGCTTCCCATCTTATCTAGATTTTTCTTGGGCAATTGCGTTAATCCATCTTTGTGAAAAATAATCACTCTTTGTTTATATATATATACTGTATGTATTGCTAAGGTCAACCTTGATGTGAAAAGATATTTCAAAACATGAAATTTGGACTGTCAGCTTTGGAAGAGATTAAACTTCAAAATATTTTCCAACCTTGCTTGTTTCATTGCCTTTACTGCTGATTGGTTCAGCTTCAAATACCAACACTTTATTCCCAAATGATGCTGCAATCTAAATTGAAATACAACTCATAAATTTAAATGTAAAATAAAATGGTTCAAACAAAATGTAAATGCGAAAGAACTGTCATGCAAATTAAAGAAACTGATCAATGAAAATCAACAAAATGCTTTTGTAGCAAATTACAAATCTCCATCATCATTAATATTTTGACAATATATCAAATCACAAATAGCAAACCTGTGTACAATCATAAAATTTTCATTTTTCATTTACAATATTTGCAAGAATATTGTTAAAGTTTAAAGGCAGAAACACCGCAATGCAACAAAAAACAACAGCAAATGTGATGAATTTATTTTAGGCCAATATTTCATCCTGCCATGCAGGACTTCTTCAGGGCTGTAATGTGACAGTTATAAGAATATTGTTCTTGTAACTAGAGAGAGGTAAACTATTCTGTCATTAAACATGGGCATCAATTTTGTCAAATTTTCTATAAGTCACATACATCAATGGAAAAATTTTCTTGTCAAGAGTTTTGCATGCATGCATGTGATGTATAAATCTGTTTCCAATGCTTTTTGCAATTGCTTAGGAAAAAGTTATGCTGATACCAAATTTTTGCAGACTTTTGAAACATTTTAGATTTTCAGCCTGGCTAGGAAGAGATGGCTCTAGAAGATATTCAAATGACATGCCTTTCCATCACCGTCACTGCATGTAATGCATCTAACAATACAATTGTTGTTGTTGGAATAATCTGAGAGTACTTGAACTCTCTGAAAATCACCATCCAACACAGCAACATCATACCCTGATCCATAAGCCTGCAAGAACACAAAAATAAACATTGGAATAATTTGATACTGTCTCAAATTAGATGTCATGTGAAAATACCCATGAAAAAATACTTGGAGGGTTTGTATCAGCAATATTGTGCTTTCTTACACAACATCTAATTGGAGACAAACTTATGTTTATATGTCTGGATGACTTTTCTTTTATCCTTATCATTCTAAAGACCCCTACTGATGACCCTGTCAGGCACAAAAAAGGCACTGGGGAAAAATTTTAAATTACACATTTTAGACAGGGGTCACATGATGGGGAGTGTTTCTTATAACCGACTAACACGTTGGGAACTTATAGTACTTTTGGTTGGGGACTAAAAATTCTGATAAGGGAAAAACAGAAAAAGTTGGGGAGCAGTTCAATTTCAAACTTAGAAGGGAAGCAACTTTTCTTGGCAGGGCATCATTTCTTCACAGGGAATTGTTTCAGCAGGGTCATTACCAGGGGGTTCATTCAAAACATTATGTGAACGGATTTTCTGAAGCTTATTAGCTCTTGAAACCCTTAAAAACAAGCAAATAAAGGGTTAAACATTCAACAACAACCATACTGGAATTTTTGCAAAATGCATACCAAGCTCAACTGTCATTGATAACAATAGACCTGCTGCATTTTAATGCACAGTACAAAAATTCCAACCTGGAAAAACAGTCTTTGAATAATGTCTCATTCAATTCCTACCCCCCGGGCAGCCTGGGGGTCAACAAAAATTCTTTGCTCAAATAAGCGGGGGCCGGGGAAAATGTACCGTCAAATGCCTGGGGGCTGGGCACTGAGAAAATGCCATCCTGTTCTTGCCAAAATGCTCCTGTTCTTGCCAAATGCCACTCAAATGCCCAGGGGCCGGGGAAAAATGTAGGATCAAATGCCTGTGGGGCCGGGAATATCTTTTGTGCAAAAGCCCAGGGGTGTCCCAGGGGGATGGTCACCTGAGACATGACATAATACAGTTCCCTTTTTGTTTCAAAAAAATCCTTTTGCTTATCAATCTATCTTTAGCTGAGAAATGCTACGATCTTCAGCGACACTCATGTACATACGTACACACATCACAGAAATCAGTAGTGAGCGGTGCCGGTGGAAAGATGATTAATCAATTTATTATGACAGACTTAAAATGATGAAAACATGGAGGATCTTAGGCCTACAACTAAGACTAGCTACTAGCTACACTGTTTCATTTGTATCCAATAATAACCAAGGAACTCCTTTTGCTAGCATTTTCAAAGCAATTTGGAATAATTAACGATATTTCCTTACAGTGAACGGTCGGCCATCTATTGTTCCAGTTGAAACTGCGACACTGTTATCAAATACATTGGCAGCCCCAGTCAAAACTTGGTGCAGTCTCATCTTGTCTCATGAAATTTAGGCCTAACCCGACTCCATCAATCACAACAAATCTTTTCTCTGATGTTGAGACCAATCGTGCCACGCCATTTCTTTCCCTGTTTGTACTTCAATGCTTTTTTGGTGTATTGAACATCAAAATCTTGCAAATCCCCACACTATTTTCCAAAAAAATCCAATTTTTTGGAGTGGGGTCTTTTTCTTCCTGTACAATTTGGATGACAGTCTTGTGAAGCAACATTCTACTTCATGTGATAAGTCACAAATATTAACAGCTGCTCCGGCTCCTTCGCAGCAAATTTGATCACTAAAGGTGAAAGTATTGGCTCCAAAAATTGATTGGTTGAAGGACCCTGGTAAATGAACCAATCACATTGCATGAAAACCACAGCAACCGCAAATGTAGGCAAATTTTGCTAAATCCGGATTTCCAAAACAGCTCTTCAAAGAATGTGCTCCGTTTGCAAAATCTAGCGCAAAATTCAACATTCAATTCATCTCAAGATTCCAATAAGTTTGAATTCGCTGTCATTCCAGAGAAGATTCTATTTGAGCAGGGTAGAACTTTTAATACTTATTTGTCACTCAATGGTATAGCTTGCAAAGGTCTGCTAAAACTCAAATGTAGCTCTTTTTGCAAGTGCTGAAAGTTTGTTTGGTTCGAACGAACGTTGATGATGCACTTGCTAACAACAATTTTCTCCGTTTATCAGTTCTCTATTGAAACATTCCAAACAAGACAAATAATCACTACATAAACTCTTTATCAGCATTATCTGTCTATCAAAATTGGATGCAAAACATTGATATTTTCGATCTTTTCAGTACATGTCATATAAGTTAAAGAAGAAGTACTGGATGTTTTTCGAAAAAAGTTAGTCATTCCTTACTTTTGACCATTTACGAATGCAGCAAGTCAGACGCAAGGACGTGTGAGACCCCCATCGCCCCCATGCATTTACACTTGCAAGTTAACCAAGCATAACCTAAACCAGGCTGTCAAAAATTACGTTCTAATTGGTCAATGCAACAAATCGAATGGGCTTTGAAGTTTTGCGAATTCAAGAGATAAAATGTCCCATCCACCAATAAATAGCGATGGTGATGTTTTCTTGATCAATGTTGAAAACATCGAATGTTGGGTTTACGCTGTCCCTCCTCATTTTGATAAGAATCTAACCTTGAAATCACTGAACAAAACATTGCGGTTAGAACAACATTAGAATCAATCAGCGATTTTCATAGCTTCAGCAGTTCACCTGGAGTTAAAATTCAGAGTTTGAAACGAAAATATAGAAAGCATTGTCAAGAATTGTGGTCAGTACAATCTATATGCTTTGAAAAATTAATGAAGGTCCCGTAGCAATCAACAATTTTAACTGCCAACTGCATAAGATGTGGTAAAAACACCATTCACAATGCTCAGTCCCTATAAAGCGATCCTAAAGACGAGGCTTGAATATTTTCACCAGAGTCCAAGGTCAATATTGTGGGAAAGCAACACTTGAAAACTCTTCAATCCGTCATTCGATCTTCTAAAGGCAGAAAAAGTTGAATATTTCTTACCAAAATCTTAAACTTTGGTATAAACAGTTGTTGGAGTAAAATTAGCTACAGAACAAAGTATGAAGAAAGTGAGAAACTCTGCACTGGATGACAGGTTTTATGTTTTCATAGCCTCAGGCATACATTGATTTTTTATTACAGAAAGAGCTTGCTTGGTGTGGAACGAGACATTCTATTGAGAATTCTGCAAAGAGCACAGAGGAAAAACAAGGTATTATTCAGCATTCTAAAGGTTTGAGCTTGAAATGAGGTTACAACAAAAATATATCTTAGTGGTAAAATTTATTATCAAAACAAGGTCACATTGAAAACTACAGATCATGTACAATTTGTCCGCTGTGTTGTATCAACTTTACAGAATAATTTTGAAACAATTTTATCGTATTATCATCTAGAATATAATGGAAATTTCTGAATATAAATGGCGAAAAATATTTGTATCTCAAATGAGTTCAGCAATCACCCAACAGCATATGCTCGATTTTTAAAGAAGAAAGCGAANCAGTTCACCTGGAGTTAAAATTCAGAGTTTGAAACGAAAATATAGAAAGCATTGTCAAGAATTGTGGTCAGTACAATCTATATGCTTTGAAAAATTAATGAAGGTCCCGTAGCAATCAACAATTTTAACTGCCAACTGCATAAGATGTGGTAAAAACACCATTCACAATGCTCAGTCCCTATAAAGCGATCCTAAAGACGAGGCTTGAATATTTTCACCAGAGTCCAAGGTCAATATTGTGGGAAAGCAACACTTGAAAACTCTTCAATCCGTCATTTGATCTTCTAAAGGCAGAAAAAGTTGAATATTTCTTACCAAAATCTTAAACTTTGGTATAAACAGTTGTTGGAGTAAAATTAGCTACAGAACAAAGTATGAAGAAAGTGAGAAACTCTGCACTGGATGACAGGTTTTATGTTTTCATAGCCTCAGGCATACATTGATTTTTTATTACAGAAAGAGCTTGCTTGGTGTGGAACGAGACATTCTATTGAGAATTCTGCAAAGAGCACAGAGGAAAAACAAGGTATTATTCAGCATTCTAAAGGTTTGAGCTTGAAATGAGGTTACAACAAAAATATATCTTAGTGGTAAAATTTATTATCAAAACAAGGTCACATTGAAAAATACAGATCATGTACAATTTGTCCGCTGTGTTGTATCAACTTTACAGAATAATTTTGAAACAATTTTATCGTATTATCATCTAGAATATAATGGAAATTTCTGAATATAAATGGCGAAAAATATTTGTATCTCAAATGAGTTCAGCAATCACCCAACAGCATATGCTCGATTTTTAAAGAAGAAATCGAAAAGTTTCAAGATCGAAGGTAATGTATGATTTGAAGAGGGATGAACTGCAGTGCTTTGAGACTGCTGCCAATAGGCATCTAACATGCTACTTATTGATCAAGTATTCAATGCATTGGCAGTGGTATGCAGTGCAATAAAATTGGCTTGAAACTATTTCTTTCACGGATATATTGCGCGAACTCTTATAAAGTAAGGCAGCAAAACCACGAAATATAATGAAACATAAGCTACGGAAGGCTACGGCAGATAAATCAAAGTTAACAACCACTTAACAACGAAGACTAAGGGTTGAATAGGCGTAAAGAGATCGTACTTTTTTGGGGAATGGGGCAAAACTGGTCGGTTTGATTAGAAATCTACAACTCGATAACAAGTACTATAACCACCTCGGCCCTTTTTAGTAAATGTTCTCTCTTTTTAGTAGTAGTTACGTGTAGTTATATGTCTTTTTCGATTGTTTCTTTATCTAAATGGCCACGTGGGTAGACATAGTTATTGCTCTCCGTGGTCTTGTCCTAGAAGTAGAGTAGAGTAGCTTGTAAGTATAGTAATTGAGCAAATATGTATTGTAAATTTTGAGCACAATGTATAAAAAATGGGGCAGAAAAAGCTCTCAATGGATATTAAAGGTACAGGGTGTCCCAAAAAAGAATGTTTCATGTTTGATTAAATATTGATAAATAACGATGATATGAACAGGCTCATGGGAAGATAACCCTGACCCTAAGATTTTGAAGTAATCTTAGACACCAGAATCTTGCCAATTCGTTAAAAGTTCACTAAGTTATGACTTTTTTAAAAATCAAATTTGAGCAACAACTGAAACCAGAGACTCCAAGATGACTTGTGATGCAAAAAAGCTCCAAAAATCAAAGTAAAGAAAGGTTATGCAATGTTATACCTCTCGTTAATATGAGAACAAACCAAAATAGGACTTCGAAAGTAATCTAATTCTTATCGAAGTAAAGAATGGTTATGCAATGTTATACCTCTCGTTAATATGAAAGCAAACCAAAATAGGACTTCGAAAGTAATCTAATTCTTATAACCATTGTCAAAATTTGCTTAAGGCAAAGAATGCATGTATCCAAAAATATTGATTAAAAACATAATCAACGAGAGTCTGGATTATTTTCAAACTTTGTTCAGCATAAGTTCTCAAAGCATCCATACATTTGAAAGTTAGGTTATCGAAAATCTTTTCATATCCCATTTGGTTTGCCTTGGAATAACGAGAAATAAAAGAAATAATAGCCCATGCTACTTTTACAAATGCAAATTAGAGGTCTCTAGTTTTAGCTTTCTCACAAACTGGAACTTCGAAAACTAGCTCCGTCAATATTCAGCGGATTTGCAAGCTTCTGGGATCTAAAAGTAAACAAAGAACTTAGCCATCAGTTTATCTCATCATGAAACCCCTTCGTTATATCCTTATTTTTCAATATGTAATCAAACATCAAACAATTTTTGGGACACCTTGTAGCATATACCCGAGCATATGTTCATTGAATTTCCTTGGGATGAGGTCTCCTTGACAGCCATTCGAAGCCACTCCGTTTACTACCATTTCCTGGACCAACAAAAAGGGGTAAACATTTTAATGGGTATGAAAGGGAGTTTGTTCAATGTTTAGTAATTTGGAATGATGCATCTTCTTTGGTGCAAGCTTTGTTTAGATTTTCGTTTCGATAAAAAGATGCTTGCTTGTCTTGGTCACAGATATCACTGTGCACTCTTTTGTTAACGTGAAAGGAAAGGGTAAAGTGTTTCTAAAACATTAAAAGATAGCTTGTTCTATTTCTATTTCCTCAAGATGATACAGAAATCACTTTGCACTCTTTTGTTAACGTGAAAGGAAAGGGTAAACTGTTTCTAAAAACACTAAAAGATAGCTTGTTCTATTTCTATTTCCTCCATACGATACATCTTGTGTTGATAGAGCAATTGTCAAAAATAGTGTTATCCTTTTAAAGACGTCATCCCATTTTCCTCATAATTTAACAATCTTTACACAAACGCCTTATGTGGCTTTGTTATTTGTTTGATTTCAATCAAATGAGCATTTAACATTATCAGCCTATCGCCAATCCACATAAAACGAAAAGAAAGTTTGCATTTTCAATTGTAATCTTATTGTAGAAACAATTACTATGTTACAAAGACTGCTGCTTTTACTTGCTTAAATTTCATTCAATGGAGAGCAAAGAGCAAAAAGGTTACTCACGAGATCCATACGAGNCGATACATCTTGTGTTGATAGAGCAATTGTCAAAAATAGTGTTATCCTTTTAAAGACGTCATCCCATTTTCCTCATAATTTAACAATCTTTACACAAACGCCTTATGTGGCTTTGTTATTTGTTTGATTTCAATCAAATGAGCATTTAACATTATCAGCCTATCGCCAATCCACATAAAACGAAAAGAAAGTTTGCATTTTCAATTGTAATCTTATTGTAGAAACAATTACTATGTTACAAAGACTGCTGCTTTTACTTGCTTAAATTTCATTCAATGGAGAGCAAAGAGCAAAAAGGTTACTCACGAGATCCATACGAGATTCAATCTGAGCCCTTCCTCACATCGTACGACAAACTTCACCAGTTGACTTCATTCAGTTAATGTGCACATGAATCATTTCAGCAAGGAGACTTTGCAACTTCATGGCACTCAGGTAAATAGAATTCTTACACTGTGTCATTTATTCAAGGAATTGTCTGATGAAAATATTAGGAAATTATCAGCTATATGATTTGCAATGAGACGAAAGAACGTTCTTCATTCTAAGTGCCAGAAAACACCATTTTGTCTTATGAAACCCCAAACCAAGCTCCAGGAATATGGGCCATATCTCAGAAATCTTAGAACATGTCTTTTATTTACTCTATCAGAGGTTACATCACAAATGTGTTTTATTTTTATATATCATTCATCTAAAAAGTTTACAATAAATTCTACAATCTACAATACTTATCTAATTACTATACAACACTACGGGAACGATACCAGGGGGAGCGAAAAACAATGACTACCCCATGGCCAAAAACATAAAGACATATAAC
>REGL01000436.1:153435-207911 GCA_004194395.1 Aurelia aurita complex sp. Pacific | reverse complement strand
TTTCGCTGCCGGCCCCACCGGACGAAAAAAGCCAGGCCGCCACTGTAGATCTCAAGAAACATATCTGCAGTAGTGTTGGGACCACAGTGGCAATTCATGAGTTTAAAAGATGAGAAACAAATTAAGAAACTTTCTATAACTAAAATGCGAAATTTTGCTTGTTGAATTATGAAACGTTTAGTGCTATGGCCAGATCCAAGTTTCTTATAAAGAAAAAACATATAAAATGTTAGTTGTGGTTTATTTACGTTCTTATTCAATCCCTTGCATGTTACATACAGTTCAATTTGGAAACCATGAAACTGGGTAGGTTTTTCTCCAAATCCTTAAAAGTGGGTATGAAAAAAGTATGTGAATTGATAAGGGTTGGTATGACGCTACAATTTGGGCGGCACGCCCCCGTCATCTTTTGGTCCAAGTTACTCCCCCGGGGGTTTTTTATAGATTCATAAAAAATATTACAATAAATCTTACATTCTACTATACTTCTTCCTATTTACTATACAACATGACAGGGACGATGCCAAGGGGAGCGACAGGCAACCCCATGGCCAATCAATAAAGACACGCACATAACTACACTACGAACGATTTAACCTAATGGATACTAATACTGTACTAGATTCTGTCAGGCATTAGATGTCAGGTCAAGGTTACGATGAAATTAAAAGGTCACCTGCGTAGCTCACGAAAGAGGTCAAATCCTAGCTGCTTTTAACAATTCTTTGCACTCCTAAACTTACAATGTTTTACCTCTCTAGATAAGCAGGGTGGAGAAAAGTAAAGAAATATAACGAAGTTGAAACCTCTCCCACAAGATAACAACAAGTGTTGTCCAGTTGTTTGTGAACCTATCAAAAACGTCAGCACGCTTCTCAAAACTAAATAATTGAAGTGTCGTTCATTTTTCGGTAAGAGCACTCAGAGCTCTAAGGTACAAAATCATCTCGGTCAGTCTGCCCTAATATTTTATAAAAAGATATTTGTTTTTGCCTTGGGTCTCTTTTGAGAAACCAGGACTCGGGGCCAATCAATTGTTTCCTTGATTAAAAGGGGCAACAGGCCTATCGTTGCAGAAGGTCTAAACAGGGGACAAGGGGGCAATTGTCCACCCAGCTAGAATGCTAAAAAAGGCGCTGGTTCTCCTCAAAGGAGCATAACTTTTCTCACCCTCATAAAACTGAATTTTACAATTCGCCTTAATTCATCGAGGGGCGATTATACCACGTTTTTGAGCCAAGAGAATTACAAGAAAGAACCAAATCATGAACAAAAATGATTTAGTATTATTTCATTTGGTTATGCATGTTTTGTTGGAACACTTTCAAACTTATAGCCAAAAATTGAAAACGTTTCTCATCGAGATTTGCAGGGTGAACGCATACGCCACTTTAGTTGCCAGCCTTGTCTCTAAATGTGGATTCATGTGCACTTTGATGACATCACAGCTCTGACCGCTAACGGAACGCAAATGATTAATCAAAGCTATTGATGTAGTCGTGTTTACTCTTGATTGGGTCATCAAAATAAAAGATTAATCGAACGTTAGAAAAATGTCGCAATAGCAATCTCATAAAATGCGTCATCAGCTATCGTACGATATTAAATGCTTAAATAGTTTGCTTAAAAAAACAACAGTTCGAAGGAAACAGGAAAGGCAGGAAAGAAAGCACAGCGAGTGAACGGAGCCGAACTCAAAGGGTCGTTCACGACACGAAAATCACCTTACTATTCTCGTCTCGGTAGCATTTTTGAGCAGAGCGGCAGAGGAAGTGCACGTTCGCTGAAGACACCAGGGCAGATGGTATTGAAATAAACAAGTAAGGAATCTTGTTCATCGTTTTTCTACATTGGATTCACCTTAGATTGCCTGTAATGCTGAAATGGAATGGTATGTTTCTACCTAACTGTAGTCAAACTAAGAGTGCTATGCTGCTTGTGCAAAGCCATTGTTAATTTTTATGTGGGAAATTTCCTTTTTAGCGTATTGAACTTTTAAGATGGATTGGAATGTTTTATGAATTTCACTAACGCTGTTTTCAGTCGGAGTAAACCCATAGCTAGAATTTTAACCGTAAATTCTTTTGATGGAAAATCTGTTTTCCACAGTAGTCTGGAATTCAATCTTTGCTGCTATGGGTTTAGTCTGGTTTCAACCTTCGCAAATATCCTAAGTAAAATAGTTTCTCAATACACCAAAGCAAGGTTCTGTAAAACCTGACGGTGATATTACCAGCAAGTTTCGATAAGTTTCACCTGCAGGCAGCTTCGTTAACATGCCACAGGAACAGTTTGATTGAAACTTTGAGGGGATGGGGGTGGGGGGAGGGGAAGACCTGAGGCGAATTTTGAATCCTATAAAATTGTATTTCTCGTTGCAAAGTTAGTTGACGAAGATAGCTAACTCAAGACCTGCATATGCAAGTCTAAAATTGACCTATCGTATTTGATGATTTGACACGAGTGGATATTATTTCGTTAGACCAACAATAGCGTAGGCATATGTAGGGGTTTTCATTGTATTACCATCAGTTAGCTCCATTTATTCACTCGAACTTGAACATAGCATTTGATAATAAAAGCAATCAGGATAAAGGCCAAAATTAGTTATATGCGAATTGTACCCCCCCCCCCCCAATTTTGATACATTTGGTGAAGTGAACAAGGGAACAAATTGCGATTAATTTTGAATAACAATCTCTTATTAGAAAACTCGATGTGACTCATAGTCCTCATAGGCCATGCAATACTGGAAAATTAAATATATAAAAAATTGGAAATTTAGNAAAAAACGTGTAGGGAACAAATTGCGATTAATTTTGAATAACAATCTCTTATTAGAAAACTCGATGTGATTCATAGGCCATGCAATACTGGAAAATTAAATATATAAAAGATTGGAAATTTAGGTTACATTCCTGAGGGGTGTATCACTCTTCCGAAATGGCGTACGAGAATTTCTTAAACAATAGGATTTTTAGAGATTTTTGCGGATTTTTCTTGAAAACAAAGGGATTTTTGCCAATGGTGTACGAGATTTTTACAGAGTGATACGCCCCTCGACGTTCCGACTACAGTCAAAATACTTCGGTCTGTGATTAAAAGGTGTTGTGGCGCAGAGGTGTAATCTTCTGACATTGCAGCCTGAGCAGTCAGGCGGACAAGGTTCGATCCCAGGTATAACCGCACCATTAGAGCGTCATGACAAGGGGTTGTGGATTCGATTAGGTCTATTCTATATTTCTCATTTCTTTGATCCCTGCGCTTGGCACTAAAAACCGGACCATCATTGAATTAAGATCGAAAAGAGAAACAATGCAATCGATTGAAAAGCAGCGAATCAATAGCCTCCGATCTTCCGACAAACTCTTCTCACCAACATACGAATGGCAAAATTTCTGTATACAGAGGATGACGAAATGAAAGAATGAATAGCAACGACATAAATAAATCAATGCAAACAACAAGAACTTGATTGTGACCTTTAAAGGCTTCCAGCTGACTGATACAAAAGGTTTAGGCATTGAAGAAAAGAAACAAGAAAATTTGTTTCAACATTTTCAAAATGGATTTGAATCCAAATGTGAGATGTTTCACAAATATTTCCTGCTATTCAGCTATCATCGTGGACCTTTGCAATTGTGAAACTTTTCCTTCAAGAAACAGATCACAGGAAATCTACAATGTGAGATCTCCTAATCCTACGTACGCTCGAACTTTCAAGGATCGGTTAGATTTTAACAAATGAAGAGAATTCCGTTGCATTGGATATTTGTGGCTTGGAAACCGAAGAGCTTATTGGATGGGATTTAGAAACTGCTGAGATGAATGGAGGTAACATTTATAATTAACCGTACATATTTCGGAAAAATTTTGATAATGGTAATGCTGCGTTAAAAATATTTATGGCTTGGAGTTTGAAGAATGTTTTACAACTTCCAAACAAGTGAGATATATTGAGGTAACCTTTAACATCTATATATTTCAATGAGCAGTAACCCTTTGCAGGCTACAAATGAAATAAAACAGTGAAACCGTTGTATTGAAGGTGAAAAAGGTGCAGCTGCGATTTTTAGTGCCAAGCGCTGCAATCGAAGTAGAGAGTAGAGAAGACGTAATCTATTTAGTCCGCAGCCCCTTCCTTGCCATGACGCGCACGTGGTCAGACATAACCTGGAATCGAGCCTGATTATTCTGTCTGCAAGGTCAAAGGATTGTACCAATGCGCCACAACCCCTTAAATGAAGCCCACTTTCAAAGTTGAAGGGAATTTCCAAATCATTCCGTCTTTCAACAGCTCTATCATACAAAGTTACTTTGTATACAGAAAGTAGAGGGAAATCATTTGAACAAATA
Source organism: Aurelia aurita complex sp. Pacific (assembly GCA_004194395.1). NCBI lineage: Eukaryota > Metazoa > Cnidaria > Scyphozoa > Semaeostomeae > Ulmaridae > Aurelia > Aurelia aurita complex sp. Pacific. The sequence goes on along the minus strand of REGL01000436.1, from coordinate 203,555 downwards.
TTACTAACATCTAATGAAAAATATCCTTCTATTACTTTCAACATCCGTCATACTAAAATATTTCATCATTTCTTTTCATTTCATACTCATCTCTTCAAACATGATTGTTCCTTAGCCTTGTTCGAATTTAAGATCAAAGTTTTGAGTTGACGCCAGACAGTTTGCTTGTTATATAGTGGATCTTTTTTCCAAATACAAGCATTATTCAAAGTTTGAAAGGAGCACCTTCTGTCTGTTTAGCGACATGCAAATTCGTCAAAAAGTTCTGGCGTTTTAAAAATCACCAAAATTCAAAAATTCAGTTAATCTCGAACTGTACTCACAAGATTTTGAACCAAAGATAAAATCAAGCTGATAAATATTGATTATCCTATCAACGGCTTTCAGTTAGTGATATTCTGAAGTTTTTTCGATTAGATACCAGGTATTGAAGCATACTAGAAATTGCACAAAATCTTTAAGCAGATCTATTCCCATTCTTTAACATGGTTTACTATTGCAGAAGCTTCATCCAAACATCGAAAGTTATTGATAGATAATACAATAGAGAATCTTATATGAGTTTTTCAAAATATGGTCTTTGATGTGCTGGATAAAGAAGAAGGTTTGTTAATAAATAATAAAAACAAATTTTGTAGATTTTTCAACTAAACACAGTGGTACAAATCACAATGAGTGTATTTCTCGGTGTATTTTGTTGCCTAGACCAGAGACTGCGCACTGCCACGTGATTACCTAATTCTGTTCAAGCGCTCGATAACTCTTCAAATTTTGATTTCAAGGCCCTGCTTTATCTATCGTTTGCTATTGGTCGATTTCTTGAACATGTGAGAAGCGACTGATCCGCAGTTCATTCGAGAACAATCCGTTTGTGTACATTCATTTGGAGAACAAAGTGTTTAATTTCATTGGCTGAATCACGAAAATTTACCGAATCATGAGTCTTACGTCTTAATACCCAAACTGGAATGATGCAAGAAAAATCGATCAGAATTCAAGTTAGGAACCATGGAAACTTCAAATTTCATCAAAATTGAATAGAAACAGTTTTATTTCCTATTTTCTGCTCGTAAAAAAGCCATACGAATTCTCGAGTGACGCAACTGAGAGGTTGGGATTCATAAAAACTTTCAGTTCCATCGAAATTGCAGGTAAGCAGTGTTAGATATCAAAGCTGGCCTATTTTCTGCTCTTCAATTGCTTCGCAAGAGTTCGTAAGAAAGACTTCAAGTAATTGGAAGGTCATTCGCTCAAGTTTGATCAAGCATGATGAAGTTTGATGGAATTGATTTGTTTTTCTTTCAGGAATGACTTATTCAACGCGGAAACTTGGAAAGTGAAATATCATGAAGATGCTTGAAGCTGATGTAATAGTTGAATGAAGTTACCATTCTAACAGAAAGGAAGAAAATATTTATCGAAAAGGAAACAGCAAAGACCGTCAACTTTCAAGTGGACGATTTTAGCAATAGAAATTTACTAAGTGGAAGGAAATTTCGTCATCCCTCATCAGTAAATTAATCTGAGGACAAATTTAAAGGAGTGTCACAAACTGAGTTTATGTATAACTGTTTTATTCCGACATGAAGCACTGAAGGATTCCGTAAACATCGAACTCGGGAACAGCAGACTTTTGTCGAAAGGACTGAAGAGATCGAGAATTAGTTTAAAGCTTCACAAGAACCTGGAATGATGTTAGGAAATAGACTTCTCATTTTGTCGATTCTTGTTACTGGTGCCATCGGGCATTCCGGCTCCAAACATGCGTGCGGAACAACAAGCAAACGTGTCCGGAGAGATGATTTGGAAGTACTCGGACATCTTATCAATCATAACTCATTATACCACAAAGTTGGACGCTCGGTCTATTTCTCTGGATCAGAAATCGTCAAATTACCGACAGCAACGCTTAATAATCACAAATTTACAGTAGAATTATGGATCAAACCGGAGGGCGGACAATTATCCGGAGTACCAATCTTGAATTTTTATGATCGCTGTCTTATTCATACAGACTCAAAATTATGGCATTTAGGGTTAAAGGAAACTCAAAAGGGTCGTGATATGAGATTCTATTTTGCTCTGAATACGCATAGGATTAAAGAACCCCATGAAATACTTGCGCATGAAAGCATAAGGCCGGACACATGGGTACATCTCGCTGTTGTGTTCAATGGTAGTTCAGTAAAACTGTATATAAACCAAGCACAAGTTGGAGTTAGCCATAAAGAATTAAGTCCTGTTTCATCAGTCCCTGTTAAGAAATGTGAAGTGCTTGAATTAGGTGGTGACTCGCGTGTATCGCGTTTTTTCCGAGGAACAGTTGATGATCTGCGTTTGTGGAATGTGGCAAAAAGTCAGCGTGCAATTGTACGTGATATGTTCAAGACGGACTTTAATCTAAACAACGAGGAATTGGCATTATATGAAAAATTTGAAGACGTACCTAAAAATGGGAAATTTGAATCTTCTTACAAATCCGTGACCGTGTCGTTACCAGAACACGTAGTCTCTACTGTGCCAAAGGATTTACATCAGATCGAGGCACGCAAGCCTCTTTGTGGAGTAACAGTATGTGATAACCCGGATGTAGTGCGAGGCTATAAAGAGAATATTCATTTGAGGAGAGAGAGACTTTTGCGCTATCGGTTAATCTACTTTTCTGATGATGATGGAAAGAACCCGTTGGTCACAACAAAACAAATAAAAAAACAACATAAGAAACTGAATTCTGCATTTTCAAAACATAACATAACATGGCAACTTAGTATTCATGAAATACGCAACACAAGTTTAAAAGAAAAAACTATTTTAGTTACTTGTAATCCGAGTAAAATAGGTGATGGCATTTGTCACGATCATTGTAATCTCAAAGCGACCGGATATGACGGGGGTGACTGTGACAGACATGAACGGAATAATTGTAAAGAGGGTTTCAACTGCCCGAAATGTGACCGGTCTATGTTGAACAACGGAAAATGCAACCCGGAATGTAATAATTTGTACCGCAAATGGGACGGAGGTGATTGCTGTAACAAAGATTTTGGCAAAACATCCAAGACGTGCCTTGATCCGAAATCACCAAATCGGGCCTATATAACGATAAATGAGCTGAAAGAAGCCGTAGGTCTTGATAATCGTGAATATCTGAACATATACATAGTGAAACTGAGTTCAAATCTTAACGGCAAAGCAACATTTCCATGGGACAAATTCGCACTTGGCATACAAGGAGGTACGGTATTAAAGGCAGACAGGTTTGGAAAGAATGAAGGAATGAGTGATATGATCCATGAAATAGGCCATAATTTAGGCCTATGGCACGTGCACAGAGGTATTAGTGAATCAAAGTGTGACGATCCATGTTTTGAAACGCATGCTTCAATGGAACTGGGAGATCTTTGCGCAGACACCAATCCGACACCTATAAATCATAAATGCCATGAGCCTGCAGGAGGAGTATGTGGAATAAAAAGATTCAAGAAAGCTCCTTACAGAAATTACATGGGTTACGGAGGAGCACAATGTCCTGATCATTTTACCAAGGACCAAGTCTCTCGTATGCATTGCTACATTGATTATTTGTGTCAAGGATGGAGTCTAGGCAATGAGCCTTCGACTATCCCTATCAAACCGAAGATTCTTTCATATGCTATGGGAACAGTGCAATTTGAATGGCTACCGCCGCTTGGTTTTGGTAATGCTTTCGCTGTAAAGAATTGTAATGGATGCGATATTCATGGAACGAAGCTTCGACAGTTCGCCGTTACTGCATTTTCACCAATTACGCCGAAACATGAAGAATCGCAAGTTCCTCGCCAAGCTGTTGGTCCACCTGATGCCAAAAGATGTTTTACAGACTCTCTTGTATGGGTTCCTGATTTGAGCAGTAATGTTGAAACGGGTTTTATTGATTTGGGATTCGAGAAAGAGGTGATTCCAAGCGCTATCAAAATCTGGGTGACTTACAATTTTGATAAAGGGACTATTGATATAGAACTTCTGCATGTGGACAACAGCATTACATCTTTAGGTGAGTAGCTTTTATTCTTCGTACATACCCAGTTTCGTACAAGGTGTCCCCAAAAATTGTGCCCCGTTTGCATGGATGCTGTGGAGGAGCTATCACTTCAATTATCCCGTATCTTGCACAGCTGCATAGAATAAGCGTCAGCTTAGGGTTTGAAACCTTATTTGAGTCAATCTGACAAGTGGTTGCTGCGGTGGGCCATGTCAAAATCAAGTCATTTTGTCAAAATCATGTCATTTTGTCAAAATCAAGTCATTTTGTCAAAATCATGTCATTTTGTCAAAATCAAGTCATTTTGTCAAAATCAAGTCAATTTTTCATAATCAAGTCATTTTGAAAGGAAGGGTTTTAGCGCTGTGTTCAAATTTCTTTCTATATTTTGAAAAAGGGTTAATAACGTTGTCTATCTACAAGACTACACTGTTAACTGTTAATAGCAATCAAAATTTGCGAAACGTTCTATTAGATTTTGAATGAATGCTGCTAAATTCTCGCTAGTTTAAATATGCAGCAACCCCGGGGGGTCTACCTTGGAGAAAAACAACGGGGATGTGTCGCCAAAAGAAAACTTTATGACCATGTCCTGGAATAAATGTTTGAAAATATAGTACCTTTCATGGATAATACAAGTGTCTTTTGTAAGTTATCTTATTTTTCCATGCCAAATCTGTCCTGCCCTGAGAAAATAGCTTTAATGAACATACCTGTGCCGGACTAAATACACAAAAGGTATAATCCTGTCCTGGAATTTTCAACCGAAAATGGGACCCTATTGGCAGGCACATCCCCGGGTGCTCAATGCATTAAGTAGACCCCCCGGGGCAGCAACAACAATGAGCCAAACGTAGATTCCTCTAACACTTGAGATTTTCATGCAGCATTTCGCCCCCTTTTCCAGGTTCAGCATACGCACAATGCGACATGCCATACACAAAACGGATTGTCACAAACAAAGCAACAAAGAAGGTGCGAATTCGACCTTCTGGAAAAGACATTGGGATCGATGCAGTTCAACTCATTTCTGAGGAAAACAGTCAACATTGTAAAGGCTGTCCTCGTATTGAATATATGGTCAACAGAAAGCCTCCTTTTCAGTCAGGGGAACCAATGAGAGTAAAGACCACAAGATTTGAAGACAAGTAAGTTGACTTTTTGCAACATCGCTGCCAATTTTCCGTAATAGAATTCAGCCTCTTTTGAAATAGTCGAGGTTTCTTGATTCGCTGTTCTCGCAAACTACAAGGTTATCAGCATATTTTGCAAAGAATATTGCTTAGTTTAAAGGCAGAAACACCGCAATACAACAAAAACAACAGCAAATGGTTGAATAAATTTTATGCCAATGTATTTCGTCCTGCCATGCAGGACTTCTTCAGGGCTTCAGGGCTTCGGATTTGACAATCGACGCTGGTATCGTGGCCTTTCCTTTTTCAAATTAAAGAATATTGTTTAACTAGGGAAGCGAAGCCAATGATGTGAATTCGTTGTATCTACTTTGTAATCACTGAGTTGATACGCATTTATCTTTCTAGTACCGTTCCTCTTAAAACCTTGTTTCTCGTTTCCTTCCCTTCAATGATACGATATTCATAAGAAATCTTTTCATATGAAAATGACACTATATCTTAAATAAAACTGTCTTGCATCATGAAGTCTGGCTAGGGTACATTTTAGTGGAGGACCAAAACTCCAAAGAGAGGGCCTGAAAATATGAAAATTAAAGGACATTGGAATATTTTCAAGAGAGCAGAGAGGGCGATTATTCCTTTACCGAACCTTACTCAAGCAGTCCTTGTTTTACTGCTTTTGTAGTTGACAGAACGAGATTAGATATTTATTTCAATTTAGAAACTATTAATCCCTCTAATTGCAATATACCGTTTGGAAGCGTGAGGAAAGTACCTAAGGAGAGCATTCCACAGAGGTAGAACTGAAATGGATACTCCACCGCCAACATCCTTTTATGTTGCTGTTAATTTGCTGTTATTGTTGTCAGTGTTATAATGCTACCCTATGCTCTGTCTATGTCATTAACGTCATTGCTATGATTATTGTTGTTAGGCCATGTAATGTACCAGGTGGTAACTTAGTTTTGTACATATTGAAAAAGATCTCTTTGATACAGGGAGGTACAAGAAGACGCACACTACGAATATCAAATCCAAACAGCAATTGGTGACCAAATCAGTCCCCCATCTTTGCCACTGAAGTTCTCAGCCAAGTCTGGGTTTTGTGGTGATGGAATAATAGAAAGAAGGAATGGTGAAGAGTGTGATGATGCGAATTCTAGAGATGGAGACGGGTGTAGCATCCAATGCAAAAAAGAAGATGTTTTCAGATGTAAAGGACAACCAAGTATATGTTACAAATATGAAGGAGACGGAATTTGTGAAGAATTCGAGAAAAAAATAAGTATAGTTGATTGTGGGTTTTATGTTCCTGATGGATTTGAACAGCAATGGGCAGTAAGCGCAAATGGAAACAAGAAACATAAATGTCGTCGCAAATCATATGATGTCATCATTGGCCCCCCACCACGTGATCTGGTAAGTAAGGTTAACTGGGGGGTAAAATGGGTACGTTTGGGGTAAAATGGGTAGAGTAAAAGAAATGGACGAATTTTGCAAAAGCTTCATTTACAGGTTTGCTCACACTTCAGATGTTTTGCACTATCCTCCTTGATATTGTAATGTTGACCACTATGTATTGATTTGTCAGCTCCTGATCTACCGTTTTCCGGCAATGAACAATGTCTATTTTACCCAAACCTACCCAATTTACCCCTGCAGACCCTATTTCTTCTGAGAAAGATCGTGGGACCCTATTCCCTCGGCAAAACGTTGTTAAACAGAGAGCGGTGACATCGAATTCTGTCATATAATGGATGTCAGTTAGATTTGCGAGAAAGTCAGCTGCCTCGTGCAAAACTTGTCAAATTGTTGAAACCGTAAACTGAGTCTCCTTGGTAAAGCCCTCAAAAATCAATTAAGAGAATCTCCAACCAGAGCAGAGTGTCTGCCACAGAAGTGGAAGGGAATAGTTCGTTCGTTGAAACCAAGTTATTTACGAAAAAACCAAAAACTGATCATCCTATTATAAATGGTTTCTTTAGCTATACCACAACTGGATAGCAATGTACAAGAGCAATACAATTGTGAACAGTTTGCTGGGCCAAATAAAGCAATCACATGTTAAATGTTTGCCTGATACTGCCCACATTAGCCCTTAGCTAAGATCCGAAGTATAGGCAATCAGAAATAAGCAGAACGAGATGAGTAACAATTTCTAATAGGAATGCACGATTGGTTCTTTCTATTAACAGTCTCAAATATCTTTGCTCTTCCAGAAATGCATCCATTCTGATCCTTCAAAAAAGATATCCTGGCGCCCATGCAATCAATTTTCATACGATGGAGATTATTGGATAACAGCAACATTTGCAAAGCCTGTTGTCGCCTCCGCAGTGGTCATATACATAGCATCTGATGGTCGGTCTGAGCTGAAAGCAGGGAAACATCAAAATGCAAGGATTCAACTCATTGATATAAAGAAGACATTGCATAAGATAGGTGCAGATAATATTCGAATCGATTGTAAGCGTCATCCAATCACGATCCCTGTATTGCATGATATGACAAAGCCATATTTCAAGACAAAAGCCGTGAGAATACGTTTCTCATTTTATGGTATTGCAATTTCAGCAGTAGCATTGCAGTCATCAACAAAGTTGGACCCATTTGTGGCAAGTTCGTGTGATGTTGCGACGAAGGAGTATTACAACCCAGCAACCCAAAGTTGTAATCCTTATAAAATGAAGGTTCCTTCATGTAAACCGTTGGTAGTTAAAAGGATGGTTGTTTCATGTAGTGGTAAGCAAAGTACTCTCAAACTGATCAATCTTACAGCGAATACTTGCAAAAATCTTTTGCCCTGGATTTTTCTTTGAACTCAGTGGAGCGAAATTGCTTTTAAGTTGTATGTAAAGGCATGGGTAGTTAGACACTGCTGGTGTGCTTCTATGGAAAAGAGCTGGATAATATGTATCTGCGGGGGAAATTTTTTATAGTACTGCGGAGGAGATATCTGCGGGGGAAATTTTTTATAGTACTGCGGAGGAGATATCTGCGGGGGAGATTTTTATAGTACTGCAAAAAAATTTCCCCCGCAGATACATAATATCCAGCGCTCCTCCATAGAAGCACACCAGCAGTGTCTAACTACCCATGGTAAAGGTGGTAATTGCAACTGTAGACTCTCTCTGCAATAAACATATCGCACAAGTTGGGTTTCTAATAGGATAGACCTTTGACTTGTTTTTATCCTGTAACATACGTATTTGGTTTTGATAGTTTTGTCTTTACTCAAGTTGTAAGTTATGAAAATTGTAGATAATATGCCTTAATTAGCTGTAGGTTAGCTATTCTTGTTTTAGCCTTTGCAAATGAATGATGATGATGATGATGATGATGATGATGATGATGATGATGATGATGATGATGATGATGATGATGATGATTGTGTTATGAACAATGATAGACATTTTCTTTCTCTTTAGGCACAAAAGATGGTGATTCCTGTAAAGTGGCGTGTGATAAAGGTCATCGACCAATAAAGAGCATTACAGTGAAATGCATCATGGGAAAGTGGAGTAAAATTGACCTCAAATGTGTTCCGGCTGACTGCGGAAAAATAAAGATCAAGAGAGGGCAATTAGGTAAGTCGAAGATGTAAATGCAGCTTTCAGTGGTCCACTTGTCAATAACGATCAATCAGCAGTGGACCTCTGGACCTAGATCTCATCCATGGGGAACTTCTCGTTGATTCTTGCAAGAACCTTGAGCAAAGAAAGCCCTGAAACAGCTAATTCAGATTCCAACAAATGAAGTGCAAAGGAAGTAGATTTGATAAGAGGCATCAAATCACAAAACAAACCTAAAACTACAACTACAACAACAACCTAAACCTACATATTGGCTTTAATTTATTTGGCCTTCAAGTCAGAAAGTGTGCTTCGTAGGTGTTTTTGGGAATAAGATGGTGCGTAGGTGAAGGTGAAGTTGCGGTTTTTAGCGCTAAGCACTGGGCTTAATGAAGTAGCCAATCACTTATCGAGTTTGCGACCCCTTGTCGTGACCCTGGTAGGGTTCGAACACCGCTCACCCCTACAGTTCTGACTACAAAGTCAGGGGATCACGAAAAAGGGCCACAACACCTTAGTAATCGTCCCATTGTACGTAAAAAGAGGCACAAACATAAGACTTCACAGGTTAGTTTAAATTGATCTCCAGACTAAGTCCCTATGGCAAAAAGCAACTGGTAAAACCTTTCTATCGGTACCTCCACCATAGTTACGCAACAGATTTTCACATCTCTAAGCACAAAATGACCCCATTTTTAGTTCACTTCTTTTATTCATATCATGCAGATTGCAGAGAGGGGACAACATATAAAAGCACATGTACATTCGATTGTGTTGGCAAATCACATATCGTAGGAGTCGACAATCAGATAACATGCTTGGCTGATGGATTATGGTCAGCAAGAAAGGCAACGTGTCAAATGTACTGTCCTGCTCCTCCGCAGATTGAAAACAGTGATCCGTTGGATAGTAGATGTGAAGCAAATCATATGAAAGCGAGAAGACAAAATGATATGGGAACTGTTTGTAGGTAAGCTGATATCTAAAATGTAAATATTATGTTCAGAGGGATGAGTGGCCGAGCGGCTAATACAGTTGTCGTTAAGAAACTGAAAGTGAGCTCAATCAAGTGACGTTAAATGTTAAAATCCGGATGTGTGACCTTCCAGATGCCTGACAAAGCAACTAATTTAACCGCCCTTCAGATGGGACGTTAAACTAGGGGTTATAATCCATCAAAAGCATCTACAAATTCATGCGATTGAAATTCATAAGACCATGAACAATCCAGGTAGATCCCTCGTATATTATATTTGAACTATGCAGGCTTACATCAGCACAGTAACATTGATATGGACTAAATTCTCCTTTCAGAGGTATTCTCCTGTGGATCGCAGATGGGATGGCAAAAGATGTAAATGTTTAGTTTGCAAAAAATGTTGTTATGTTGCAAATAGCTGGTTCTGATTAGTTTTTATCAACTATGTATTCATCAATTTTATTTCTAGCTTCCAATGTCGTCCTGGTTTCACTTTGGTGGCACTATCCAAAAATGCTGTTGGTACACATGCGCAATTGACGTGTAAAGAAGACGGTAAATGGGTTGCAGATTCCAAATGCGTCCCAATGAAGTGCCCTGAATTATCACTATTTGCCAGTCTTGTTTATAATTGCAGTGATAGAAACAACTATGGAAGTATATGCAGCACTGTTTGCCCGAAAGATGAGGTACTTTAATGATATAGTAATTTTTTATAGGCCCTTCAGTGACTAACGAAGGTTTCTTGAGACTGCAGTCTTAGAACTGGTTGCTGGACCTGAAATCTTTCCCTTCTGCACTAGGTTCTCGGATCCACTTGCATCCAGAAAAGAACAGTTTAGTTAAAACATGGAGGAACATGCATTACGAACTGTAGCCAGGTCCTTCCCTTGGCTCATTAAAAGTTCAAGGCTCTGTTTCAAGCAGCAGGCATGGTGCCTGTCGTACCCGTGCTGGCCTTTGTTATCACCATTTTCATGGACCATGAAAAGCACAGGGACAACACGTGCAAAGCATGACGGTTGAAACGGACTCAATAAAGACAATTTTACTTTCAAATAGCAGCATAAGAACATTCTCGCGGAAGATTATACGCAAGTTAAAACGTTTTAATTTTGTTCGTATTACTGCCTGCAATCGGATCTGGCAAAAGCAGTGGTTAGGTAAAAAGATACATGAAAGAGTATAGACAGTGCTTAGCAAAACTGCCTAAATACAAACATCATTATTCCTAACAAGAAGTTTTCTGTTGCCGTGTAAAGATACCTACCGAGTCAAAAAACTGTAACTTTGATATTACAACTCTCGATCATTACTCTTCAAATCAGCTGCAAGGCTTTTGATGCATTTGCTTCACTTCGTAAGAACATTGTGCATTGTTTTACACATTTAGTAGCCTCATTTTCAAGTATGAAATAAACAGTTTTTATTTTCAGAGAAGACATGAGGTGATATGTGAAGCGAATGGCAAATGGTCATCAGATTTCAATCATTGTAACTACAAAGGAAGATGTGAAGATCTTCTGTCAACGAAAGAAATTATGTTTGAATCTTGTAAAAATAATGTGAAAGGAATTTGCATACCGAAATGTAAGAAGGGATATGATGTTGTGATAAGGGTAAGTAGCATTCTAATATCGTAAAATTCGATAATTTCAATTATTGTAACTACAAAGGAAGATGTGAAGATCTTCTATCAACAAAAGAAATTATATTTGAATCTTGTAAAAATAATGTGAAAGGAAGATGCAAGCCCAAATGTAAGAAGAAGGGTTATCATGTTGTGATAAAGGTAAGCAAGCTTCTTCCATCTATTGGTGAAATATGCTGTACCAAAGCGATGCATCGTATGATCATTCAAACCTTCATTCATTGCATCGTTTGCTCCTTCTACTCCTACAATACCAATCAACAACTTCAACACTGAAGGCTCTGTTGATGTTTCATAAGCGTTTTGAGTCGCATTGGGTAATTGAGAGATGCTCGGGGGATGCTCGGGGGATGCTCGGGGGATGCTCGGTATATTTAGCAAAGCTTCTTAATGATGTCTTCAGAAGACACTTGTATGAACCAAAAAAGATTCACTTTTCTGGTTGCAGAAATTTCATATGGAAATTTTTCATATTCTTTGTCACACACAATCTATTCAGTGGGAGAAACGTTAAATACTACCTTACCTCAAAGAATAGTCTTACTTGCGAAATGATCAATACTTGCGAAATGATCGCATACAAAGATATTTGTTCAAATTTCGAAGATTTACTGACAAAAGCAAACACAGTGTCCGTTCACCACAAGAATTTACAGTTGCTTGCTACTGAAATTTTTAAAACTCAGAGGAATCTCAATCCAAGTTTCATGAATCAAATCTTTGTAGAGAAAGATACCAGATACACCCTTTGTAGTGGCAGAAATATTTTGGCACCAAAACCAAACACGACAGGGTATGGTATTGAAAATGCACGTTTCCTTGGATCTAAGATATGGCATGCAATGCCATCTTCCTTAAAAGAGTCCCACACTTTGAACAGTTTCAAAACGAAAATTAAAAGCTACGATTTTGATTGCAACTGTAGATTATGCAAGCGATATGTCGAAAATTTAGGGGTTTCTGTAGTTGTAGATTATTTACTATTCTTGTAAACTATATATTTAATTTTGTTATTAACATGTATTTAAGTTTTGGTTGGCATTAATTAGCTTCAGCTAGACCACAAGCCAACCTAAAATAAAGAAATTATTATTATTATTATTATTATTATTATTATTATTATTATTATTATTATTATTATTATTACCATTATTATTATCATTATATCACAACGAGAGATGCTAGCATTTTGGTAGAAATTTGATCTTATTCTTACAATTGCTTTCAGGGACAAGAAGAGTTGTTGAACATCACATTAATGTGTTTACCAGATCTCACATGGTTCCCACATCAAAGCATGATTTACTGTTTCCCATCATGCAAAGAGAAACGAAAAGGCAACGGAGTCTGTGATTGCCACAACAACAACAAACATTGTAACTATGACAACGGAGAGTGCTGTCCAGCTACGATCAAAGGTGGAGGAAGAGTTCTTTTCACAGAGGAAAGAGGAGGTGAAGGTACATATTGCAAATGTATTGATCCCCGTGCTCGCGAACTCATCAAGAAGCCTGCAACAGCAGAGCCTATTGAAAAGGGTTCGAAAGTGTCACCATTGACGGGGAGTGGTGATGATGCATTTTTGAATATTTATAATGATGATGAAGGTGGTGATGACAGTATTGAGGTTGTGCAAACTTAAATTATCTTATATTAAACCCATGTAAAATTATCTGACCACCTTCAGCAAAAACTTCAAGGGACTCTGTCACCAAATTGTAAACAATTCTGTGAACACTATCACTTTAAGCACGTTACCATTGTTTGCTGCAGTTTATTTGGTGGCTTCATCCAAGCCATCAAAAAGAGACCGCTAAATATCCACTTTTATCGCAGCAATCGTTAGAGATGGAAATGTTTGGTTCGTTCCTGTGATGTACAAATATTTATCTTCAAAATAACGCTTTCATGTTGAAAAAAAGATGAAAGGTCTGTGTGATATTGCCTCTCAAAGAACTGCAAAATCACCTTTTTGCACAAATTTGGAAACGGAGCCCCTTTAAACGGCTGGATCTTATTCATTAACATGAGGTAAAAGCACTCGCTTCACTCGCATTTTAAACCTTCCCAGCTCCTGCGGAGAGCTCCAGAGAAACCTTAAGGCAAGTAATTTCATGCGAAATTCAAGTTATTCCTTTTTAACTAAAAGCATTCACATTGAGGTGGTTATGTTCTTCGATGTATAAAGGCATAAATGAAATTTTTAAAGCCACTTCTTCACAATGCTCATTTAAGGTAGGTATAGAATGTCTTAAACTGAATTAACACTTAAGTCGATTTTATTGTGCGATGCGGCATGTGCGGCAAAGTTGACTTGATCCAACTTTGTCACATTGCCAGCATAGGTTCCAAATCTTAAAAAAGTTGGCGTAAAATTCTATGAGCTATTTCTTTAAACTGAATGGATGCTGCATTTGTTATATGGAATGGAATGGTTAACAACAATATTACAAGTGTAAATTCATCTTTAACGGGTAAATATCCCCTAGTCCCTACTTATTGTCGTAGCCAACGTACTTCTTCTGTTTTTCTTATTTTAACCACGAACATATGACAAATTTCCACTGAAGATGAACAATTCTTTTGTCTTGTTTATATTTTATCATCTGATTATACCGTTGACGTTCACTTTTTCTCATGCACTTTATTGACTTTTTAACATGATATTTAAAACTTTCAATGCTTATCCACAGTCTGTCTCAAATAAGATGTCACACAAAAATGCCCGCGAATAACAACAATTGAAGTGTTTTGCATCTGTACTTTTGCGTTATCGCAAATTTCACGTGACGTCTAACTTGAGACAGACTTTAGAGCCTGTATCAATCGTCACAAATTCTGATTCATTTGCTGATTAAGAAGCAAAGGATGTAGGCTTTATCTTTACCATAAAGCCAGTTTTCCGCGTATTTACTTAATTGCAATAATATAAACAAAATAAATCTGTTGTCAAAAAGAATCTTCTAGAATAAGCGATGATTGGTAAGGCTAATTTTACCAGATGAGTAAGAAAAAACTTGGGGTGTTAAAGAGCCATATTTTGTTGACAAGCAAGTCAAATCTGGTGTGTTCAAGTATTATTTTGCAGAAGAAAGTCTGAATTACCGTAAAAGCTCTATTAAGCCTCCGGGGGCTTATTTAAATTTGGACACTTTTTAGTCCATTTTGCACCACATTTTGCGGTTTAAACATACAATTTTACGAGTTGAATACTTGAATTCGACAACATTTTCTCTCAAAACACATCAAAATTAACATGCAAACTTATTTAGCTCAATAAATGAAGAATCATTGGTAACCTTTGAGATTTGATATAAGTGGGGGGGGGGCTTCATACAGAGGGGGGCTTTATAGAGCTTTTACGGTACTTGTAGAAATTTAGTTTGGTTAGATCGGTAATTCCTTTCCATATTTATTTGCCATTTTGTGGCATGGCAATTTTGGTGAAAAGTATCGCTACTGTATAAACTTCTGCTTCCTAACATTGACAACTAAGTTAATAGTCGCCAAGGGATAAATAATAAATTATGATGAGTTTTCTTATTGTGCGCGAACAAAATGTATGCCATTTTCAATTTGTTGGTAGAGAAACAGCATGTTTTTTATAGTTTATAAGTTCATGTGTTCATTATAGTGAAGGCCTATTTTGAGAATCTGAGGAACCACCATTTTACTAAAATCGCTCGTAATTATGGAACTGGAAAGACCGATTTCGACCCGGAAAGACCGATTTCGACCAAACAAATTTCCATTTCTAAGTAACCTTTATTCTATGCATTGAATTTCAAAGAAACGAATCTGAAAAGTAAACAGCATCAAAAGAAATTGGCAAACACCCCACGTCTTTTCTGATTCACTCAGCATATCGAGAAAAAATATATTACTTTGGACAAAATATAAATTGTACATTAACTTGTAAGATTTTGGTGTGGATTCTTTTATGATAAGCATGAACTGTATCAGATGTATTCATTGAAAGGTTTGGTAAAGTATTATCGTTATTGTTTTTGCAACTTGAAATATTTATAATGTGATGTGAACTTACTATATAATGTATTCATTACAAAGTTGTTTTTATTTGTTCATATGTAATGCGATATAACCTCGTATTTCTTGTCATTTCTATGAAATGTATTCTCAAAAATCACTCTACCAAGTAGAGAAACAAAGTCAATAAACTGGTGAAAAAGCATTGCTAAAAAGACAATCTTCATCTACAGGGTGTCCCAAAAAAGTTGTGCCCCGCCCGTTTGCCTAACGATTGCGACAAAACGGCAACAGATTCTCGCCAAACTTTTATATCATGTTGCTCTTCAGATGTTCAGATAAAGTTTGCTGCCATCCCCGTACAAATCCTTTGAAAAGTGATGAAGCTATGATCTTCAGAAGACCACATATGCCTGGTGACTGAAAACAGCGTTGGGCCATTTTGTCTTACTATTTTGCAACGATAAGTAGCTTCATGTAAGGTAAGAAATAGTTTTTGTGAGGTCAGAACTCTCTGATGATTATCGGAATTTTCACGAGAACTATGACATTGGAGGCTGCTGTTTAAATTCATCCATGAAGCTATTTATCACTGCAAAATAGTAAGACAAAATGGCCGACCACTGGTTTCAGTGATCCGGCAAATGTGGTCTCCTAAAGATCAGAGCTCCATTATTTTTCAACGAATTTTTATGGGGATGGTAGCAAAGTTTAATTGAATATCTGAAGAGCAACATCATGGCAAAAGTTAGGTGAGAATCTTTGCCGCTTTGTTGCAATCCCCAGGCAAACGGGGCACAATTTTTTGGGACACACTGTACATCATCCATACTGCACTGGGCATCTGTCACAATCTAGATCACTCCAAGCATACATTCCAGTACATAGAATGTAAATACGCCCCAAGGTCGTTCTTATGAGAAAGGACGAAGCTCAGAAGCAAAACCATTCTCTACAAGCAAGGAGGGAGTGTGTCCCAATGACATTTTAGTAGTCTGCCTCCCTCACATGCTGTCTTGTACTAACCAAGGAAAAGCTGACGAAGATCATAAGACTTTCAAGATTCCAATATCATGACAGAAATATCACTTATATCATTTAATTGATAAACAATTAATATCTTACAAACTTATAACCTTAAATAAATTTCATAAAAAATTTAAAATTCATGCATAAAATTTCTTCTTAAAGTTCATTTAATTTCTAACGAATACNCCACAAGCAAGGAGGGAGTGTGTCACAATGACATTTAGTAGTCTGCCTCCCTCACATGCTTTCTTGTACTAACCAAGGAAAAGCTGACGAAGATCATAAGACTTTTGAAATTTCAATATCATGACAGAAATATCACTTATATCATTTAATTGATACACAATTAATATCTTACAAACTTATAACCTTAAATAAATTTCATAAAAAATTAAAAATTCATGCATAAAATTTCTTCTTAAAGTTCATTTAATTTCTAACGAATACGTTGACAGTATGAAAATATGATTAAATCTCTTCCCTAAATTTTCCTAAGTTTTCATTCAGAGCTACAGTTTGTGCTGGGTTTATTCAGCCAAAAAGAAAATATGCGTCAGAGCTTACACTGTTGCATGAAGTCTGTACGCCTGTATGTCTGTATGCCTGTATGTCTGTATGCCTATAACTGCTATATGTTAACAAAAATTTTGCTTTCTCATGAAAAGGTCATGCTTCTTAAAGCAAAAGACGTGACTCACTACACTTGGTATTCATTTACAGTTTCTGTGGTATGAATAATTTCATTGCGACGAGTGAGCAAGGATATTTGAGTTCAGTTTTCATTTACATGTAATATATCTTTGATTTACATTTAGTTCATCGCTCCTAGCCTTAATCCTTCCCTTTTCTTGCAATGTAAGATATAAATGATTTCAACCATTATATGTCTCAACAAAAACAAGCCATTTACTGCGATTCCTCAAACTTGATAAAATACATTCATTTGCAGGAACTCTCTTTAGGAGCACTATCTCTCTAGAAGCACACAAATCGTTCACTCAAGGGACGTTTTTCTGTCTTGTGGTAGCCCGTTGTATTGGAGTGCCTCTCCATTATGTGCACGTAGCTTCTGACCACTGCAGGACCCAAGTGACTATCGTGGTGGCGTTCCATTCTGTAATTTAGGTCCATTAACACCATGACCTGGCGGGCTTCCGTGCCCATTTTCACCATCGGATCCAGTGCTACTTGGGCTACGAGATAGTCCACTACCACTTGCATTCAAAGTTGGATTACCAACAAGGCCTAGGCCATTCAGACCGTTTGTCGTGGTATTAAAGTTATATGTCATACCGCCCATACTTGTCAAGTTTGGCGAAAATTGCAATGGTACAGTGTTCATTATATTTGGCATGCCATTCAAATTATTTGCCATTCCTGCGGAGCTCAAACCATTCAGATTCCCTGTGAAGGAGCTGCCTGTACTGCCAAGACCATTTAATTGATTGACTGATGACAACCCCGTGCTGCCATTCATCTGCATTGTAGCAAAGCTATTCATTTGTGTTGGTATGGAACCTGGTACAGTGCCAATGTTATTATTCAGGTTAATGCCACAATTTGCTCCATTCATGTTATTCATCAAACCCGTAGTGCCATTACCACAATAATTGGTATTAAAGGTATTACCAGACATCAGCATACCACTGAGAAGATTCTCTATGCTGTAATTACCAATCATTCTTGAGAAGAATAAGCCTTCTATAACTGCTGGGCGAATCAAGCGTAATGCAGGTAATCTCAAGAGAAGTTTGCCAAATCTGCTTGATTGAGATGGATGTTGTTGTCTCAGGTATTCCTCTAATGCCGCTTGTGCTTTCTCTTGTAAATTCTCAATCAATTGTGGATTGCTTATCCCAGGTGTATCTAAAATATATGCAATAACAAATAATTATATCTTTACAGGAATAGCATGACATAGAATGCAAATAGTGAACCAAAATCAGCATCCTTTGAAGTGCAAACGATGTAAATATATACACCATCAATTCTGTATTAAAATATGGCAATACATTTAAAAAACAGAACTTCTGTTCAAAAATTCGGTAGAGTGGTATGCAAGTACATTTCGACAACTAGGCAATTTTTCTTCTTTTTTCTGTAACCTTATCACTCCAAAACTACAGAAATTATAAGAAGATGTTTGCACGAAATTTTGAAGAAAAATATGCTTACATCGTTTCTGGGCGCTACTTATTCGTAGGTTTGGGTTTTATGTTTCCTTGAGTAAAAATATACTCACGAGATAAATTTAGCAACAATACAAATATAAGACACCTAAAAATAGCTGATTAAAGTCATTTCGATCATCTTTCAGCTTTTGAAAAGCCAAACTAAGTGACATCTCAGACTGCGTTCACACGATGCTGGCACATTTTGAAAACGGTGAAAAATGTGACGGTAACAAAATTTGAGCTAGCGTTCACACAACACCGGGAAAATACTATTTTCAAAGCGTGCCGGTTAGACTGCCGTTTTCCGAATCTACCGTTTTCAAGATCTGCCGACAAAAAATGTGCCGTTATCGTGTGAACGGGAGGCCTATGCGTCACATATTTCACCGTTTTCAAAATGTGCCGTTTTCGTGTGAACGCAGTCTCAAGCATTGAGCTTGATCAAATGTGATTTGCTTAATATTTTGAGGAGGAGCATAAAAATATTGGGAGAATAGCTTTGCTCGTTTCATTGCTGGGCTTCACTTTTCCACCTTGCTTAAACAGTCTCATACAGTAAAAACCCGCGTATAAGAACCTAATGGATTAAGAACCTGCAGGCTGAATTTTTGCAATTAGACCCCCGTTGTATAAGAACCCATTCAACCTGGAATATGAAATAGGTTCTTATTTGTAGAGATCATGGGGTCTTATTCACAACAGAAGTTTGTGGAAGAATCAGAAATTTGTATATTGTCCAATGATTCTTCCACAAATTTCTGTTGTGAATAATATCTCGAGTGATGTGAACTGACAGTAAATAATGTGCCTGAAGTTTGAATCTGAATGAAAGAAGTTCCTGAAAGCCCTGAATAATATAAGAACCAGTTTAAGAACCTGAACAGCCTCATTCCCTACCAAATACCCAAAACATAAGAACCTATTCAGGCTGACTGGCAAAATTGTAGGTTCTTATATGTGGGTTTTTACTGTAATGTTTTCTCAGTTTATCGAAGAAATGGAACATGATTTGAGAAACTTTTCTTTATTATTCTCGTGATAATTCTCGTGATATTTCTTGACAGCAGGTGAATAATCCAAATGTTTAAGTGCGATCAGTGTGCATGATCAATGATCAATCTTTTGACTTTTTGACCATCAACTCAAACAGGTACAAATATTTACTAGCCTAGATTGCAAACATTTTTCACCGGTTGAGTATTCCCGGTCAGCAAAACCTAACGATACGGTTTTCGTCTAATACTGGAAGAAAATTGGGCCTGTACAGGACTTGCAACTCTGTGCCACCAACAATTCTATAAATCAACGTGCAAGAATGAGTTACCTGGATTGAATAATACCAATGCCTTGAGGCATGAAAACTCAGCAGCATCAGTTTGCAATGATTTAAATTTCTCAATCAGATCTTCAAACATTTTCAAATTATCTTGATTACTAGTATTGCCATTCTCTTCTGGTGATCTCTTTCCATTGATTAATCCACCATTTTGGCTATCACCATTCCCATACGTTGCAAGAGCTCTTGGATTAAACTGAAAAGTGCTGCAATGCTGTGCAGTACTCAATATAAACAGCTCACTCCAACAATTCCGCAGCAGTGCTACTTGATCTGTCGTTGCCAGTGCCGAGAAGAACGGGACATTCCGCGCCCAATCAACGGCATTGAAGAGTAGCCGCGCGGCCATTTCATAAACATGTTCTGTTCCCGACATTCCATATTGTGTAGCTGACGTTTGTTGGAATCTTGCTAAGGAATCAGCTCTGAGTAATAGATTCGTATAAGCAGACATGAAGTTTTGAGCATTTGATATTCCGTTGACGTTGCCATTATTGAAACTGTTAGTTAGTGTGCCAAATTGGTCGACCATAGAACCTTCTAATGGAGATTTCGGAATCCTGCCTTTCTGAACAGCTACAATAGAAAGAGAACAATATCAATCTATGTTTTCCAAAGCAGACAAGTAAAATCGAAAATTGCACACAGTCAATCAAAGTAATCTCGATTTTAATGCTTTAGGGATTTCGTTTGTAAGATTTTAATGAAATTTCCAAATTCTCGTTTTCTGCCTTTCATGAAAATGTTCATACTGTGTTGTCATTGTCATTGTCATAAAAAGACCAGACTGATGGAACGTAATCTTTGAGAATTCTAATCACAATTGATCGTGGTTCTATTGTTTAGCAAATTGGCATTGTTCTTGTGAAGGAGATTAGATATGGCTGGCTACGATTTTGAGTGACAGCTGTCAGGATATCTATTGTTTTTGCGTCAAAAAGACAGGATTAGTGAGAATTATTAGGAACGAGCTTTTAACAAATCATTCTTGCTTCCTGAAGCATCGAAATGAAAATTTCAGCAACAAATGACTTCTGCTACTCAAACATCCAATAATATTTACTTTCTTATTAATAAATAGACCATTAGCAATTCTACAGAAGAACCTGGCATTAGGGCTTCTATCACTGTTGTGCATAGTCAAAAATTCTAAAAAGTGTATAAAAACATCATTCGATTCAGATTCTTTTTCAGAATAGCTAAAAGGTCTAATCCAGGTTACTAAATAGTGCTCCCCTGCTCCCCTAACAAGCGTCAACCTATCTGAAGCAGTACAAATAGAGCTTCTAAAGTTCAAGGACCTGGTATTATGACTTAAGAAAGTGCTCTCGTGCATGCAAGAAATTGCGGTCAGTGACTTGAACTGGCTTGCGCCTTGAAGCAATAGGGCAGCATTTTGTTTACAGTTTAGTTGTAAACAAACCAAAGTTGCAACAAAAAGGCGTCAGTCCTATCAAACATAAAGCACGGTGTCATCCGTATCTCGAAGCAATACCGTAAATCCTCAAATTATCTATTAGGGGCTTACTTGCTAAAAACATGGTCTGAGCTGGGGGCTTATTCAAGGGGGGGGGGGGTCTTATACGAAGGTGGTAGGAAGGAGGGTTATTCGAAGGAGGATATACTGTAAGCATTGCTCACATAAACGCTATTATGAGATAATAGATTCTATTTCAAACTTTTCCTCTCTCTGATATCTACTTTATTAATCTGATATATACTTTCTCGTCTTTCCTAAGAAAAATAACAACGAATATACTAGATAGCAAGCTGTTTTGGGTCCCCTGGAAGGCAAAGAAGCAAATAAATTATGGTGACTGTTGCGGTCTGTTGTTAGTAGCAAGAAAAGATGCTGTTTCTATTTACTATGATAACCTATCTACCCTTGCTATCTACCTTTGTAACAGACACTAAAACGTTGGTAGTATTCATTCAGCCAGAATAGCCCATGTATTCTAAGTACGAAATATGAGTGTAGAGAAAGATCTATTCGATGCCCTTATTGAACAAGGTGCAAAAACATTGTGATTAAATGTATCACTGTATAATAGCAACAAGGCCAGGTATGCAACATTCAAGATGAAATTCACGAACAAATTCAGGAAAGGAGTCTCTACGTTATTCGCAATTCAGCTCTATTTTAATTGACGAATCNTCTTCTAAACTTGTCAGGATTGTTTCTGCAAATAATTATACTTTGATATCGGTAGGAAAAAACGAGATCTAGGCTTGACTGGTAAAATACAACAAAACCCTTGATTTTAAACAGACAATTTGACCAAGCAATGAAAGTTAAAGATGGAATTAAAGTTGACATCATTTTTGTCACGGTTTCTTATATTTCGTACAAGACCTATTGAGCAATAATCAAGCAAAACATTATCTGTAAAATTATAAGATATCTTGAACAAACTTCAAAAGTAGAAAATAAAAGGAGAAATGATTCAAACTCGTGTGGTGGATATCGTGAACATTTCTAGATTTGGGGCTAGACCTGTTCAGCCAAATAGGTATTTCCAAGAGTTTCAAGTGTTTTCGAGTCTTCGTATTCATACTGTTAACTATATAAAAAGAAAAGGAGACATGACTGAGGCCTGTTGGATGTCTATCACAAATAGGTTTGAGGCTTGAACTGGTAATTATGAATAAATCAAATGATAACATCGATGCTGTTCACAACATTCCAGCTTTGGGGCTAGACCTGTTAATATAATAATAAACCAAGACTTGTCTAGAGGTGTTGGTCTGCCTGTAGCAAGTTTAAAAGTGTAAAAAGAAAAAGACCAATGACTGAAGCTTGCATGATGCATATCATAAACAAAAGATAACAGGCAACAAACATTAGACAAGTTAAGACATACCAAAATCATCATCATCATCATCTCGTAAAAGTCCTGGCATATTCACAAAGAAATCAAGGAAATCCTCTTCCATTAGAGATCCATGGGTACTGGATTTTAACTCTCTCGAGCTACAAAGATCGAGCTAATTCAAGAATAAAGAGGCGGGCGGGCGGGCAATGATGCGAATCCAATGATTTACGTAACGGTTCAAGAGGTCTTGTCGGAAAGTTTCATTGAGATGCTTGACGACCCGGACGGCGGTTGTTGCAGAATTGAACATTGACGATTCGCGGTTGATCCATATTCAAAACAGATGATCCCTGGGCCTGATTTACCAGTCAATTGCTCATCCTTAACCCCTAAGCAGGTTTCATTAGGCACAAGGGTCATATGCGGCTTGTCCGGCATTTCTCGCATATTTGTAATCCTTGTAGCCAAGCAACGCCTGTTAGCATTACTTTATTGAAGCCTAGGCCATTGCAGAATATTTAAGAAAGTTAGACGCAATGCTGACAAAATAAGAGTGCTCTTTAGCCGATCTCAGGTAGGTCGAGCCTCTCTCAACCTATCAGCGTCGCTTTATTGAGTCCTACGCCTTTCAAGAAAAATAAAAAAGATTTGAGGTAGGTAGATATAGCATCATAGCATCTGAAGCCTTCTTATTTGATACGGGATGGGTTTCTCTATGGGCCTAACTCAACTCATTAGCATTACCATATTGAAGATACCAACCCCTGGATCTAAGGCGGTTGCAAGATCAAGACGCTAAAGAGGTCCCAACGCCTAACCCGACCCATTATTATTATCACAATGGAGCCTAGGCCATTGCAGAATATATAAGAAAAGATAGAGCGCTCCTGACACAATCAGATTGCTTTTTAGCCTATCTCAGACAGGGTGCTGTTTTAGCTTATCTAAACCCATGAGTATCACTTTATCGAAGCCGACGCCTTTCCAGCAAAATATGAAATAATTAAATTGGTAAATATCTGATCTCAACCCGTTGGTATCATCAAGATGATCAAGATGATCAATATTTCAGTGGTTATTGACAACTAGGCCATTGCATAAATGCATTGAAAAGTGAAGTATATTCTTCAGATGAAAAGGAGTTAATGTGTTGCGAAGTGCTTGAATATGGGTACACTGGAACCCATGGTCTGGTTCCCCTCAAGTCAATCTTTATTGGCATATTGAAAGTACGGCAACTGAAGATTCTTTCAACAGTTCAACGGGAGAAATTGCAAAAAAGATTGGCTCACCGAAAGAATTTTTGAATGTTTTGCCCACAACAAATCAAAAGATAAGGCTGCAATGTTTCTAGCAAATTCACCAGGGTTGAGTCCTTCAAGAAAGAATGCATAATCAAGCTGACCAACCTCTAATTACGTCATATCTACATCTGAAATTGTTAGACCAGAAAGAGGTGAATAGCCTCGAGATCAATCGAAGATTTTTATCACCCTCATACTCCTAAAGGAAGTCTGGAAACTATAGCAGACAGGTCTTCATTTTAAACCAGTCAAGTATGATAACCCCAACCTCAACAGGATTGGCCAATCAATGCTCTTCCACAAGCTCCTGTGCAGTTCGCAGACTGTTACGTACTCACATGAGCAAACAAATGTTTTGCACTGTTCATAAAGGCTTGCAATTCCTCATGTAAACTTTCACTGACCTTTGCCTAAGCATCAACATTTGTCGGTTGCTAGGCAACTATCAATTCACAACAACTACAACAACTAGTACCCTTCAAACTTGATAGCTGCGCAAGTGACCTCGATTCCGAACGGAGAAGTTACATGGTAATGATCGTTGCTTTGTAACTAAATTTTATGTTCTTATTTTAGCAATTAGAAAGTTTTCGAGAGATAATTTGTGTTATTATATTGTTTAAAAACCAATCAAATTGCTGAACAGCCATTCATATTCAAGAATAGAG
This sequence comes from Aurelia aurita complex sp. Pacific, assembly GCA_004194395.1. NCBI lineage: Eukaryota > Metazoa > Cnidaria > Scyphozoa > Semaeostomeae > Ulmaridae > Aurelia > Aurelia aurita complex sp. Pacific. Next base: position 178,885 of record REGL01000436.1, on the reverse strand, counting down.
GTAAAGCAGCGAACTCATTCTGGTAATGAGATTGATTCTTGCATTTACAAAATTAGCGAGTAACATGAGAAGCGAAACATTTCGGGCGTTAATATTTTTTGACATTTCATACTTAAAATGAAGCACGATCTATAATGTATGACATTATTAGTATGAAATAAGCCAAGACAAACTGAGAATATATAATTTTTTAGTCGTCCGAAATTTCTGTAAAACTGTCCGAAATTCCGTGAAAAACGTCCGCAAATCTTTTGTCCGAAAATATTTTATCCGAAATTTATTGGTCCGAAATTATTGGCTTTTAATGTACCCTGACGCAAAGAATCCCTTCATGGCTCATTGAAATCCAATTACATTCCTTCGCCCTCTTCATGCTGATGTAGACGGAGCGGGCTTTCTGTCTAAATGCAGTTGCATCGAATAGGCATCAATTAAAAGTTTTGAGACCTTGTTTGCGTCAATCTGGCAACTAGTCGCTAATTTATGGAACAGGGACCTTTAAAAATGTGCCTGTTGCAATTCTTTTGTTCTCCGATAACATCATAATCATGCAAATATTGCAAGAAAAGGTTTTAACATTGTATTTGGATTTTTTCGAGATTTGAAAAAGGCTGATAAGACTATGTTATAGATTACCTTGAAAACTTTATAATTCATAAACTTGATCGATTGATCGACTAATCTATTAATTGATTAGTTTGCTGGTACATCGTTCTTTGATTGATCAAATGATCGACTGATTGAATCAAAGTCGCACACGGGTTGCACATGTGATTAAACTTCAACTTATTTCTCCTGCTCTTTTTTGCATTAACCAAAACAACGAGCATAGAGGAAAAACTGCCGAACATTGCCTTATCTGCCCTCCTCCGCACGCTTTTGACCTCATTTCTTTGCACTGATTGCTCTCATAATGTTAGCCTCTTCGAAGGAGGAGAATGTACCTTACCTGCATGTCAGACACTTAGTACGTGGCTCAATTAAATAGCAGCAGATCTGAATGAAGTTTCTACGATGGCTGTTGGTTTTTTGTCTCTGTTGCACCTGGTCCGCCTAGTTCAGTGCCATCTTGATCGCTGCTTCAACCACAGTATTGCTTCGATTTCCCATACATAACTGAATTGAATTTCCACGCAACATGAAAAATCACATTTTGCACGTGGCCTATCCAATGTGTTGCCAATAAGCTAATCATCAAAGCTAAAAATCTCAAATATTTTGTGCTGCTCCATAAGGCTCTATTCTTGGCGAACTCATTTTCCTCTTGAATGTAAATGCCATGCTACAAGCAGTTGTCTGTACTTTATCGTTTCATGCAGCTGTCTTGTATTTGGAGACAACGAGACTAGTGACATTTAAGATCTATGTGAGAGACCTATCCAATACCCAACACATTCATATGTAAAGAAAGGAACTACCTTGAATTAACCATAGGAACCTCAGCTTGGATCTACACAAATTACGGGACATCCATTGTTTACTCCTAATCACAGATTTTGCTCACAAACAAAGTGGCAGCATAAAGGTATATTCCCGGAGAATTAAGGTATATTTATTAACAGAATTGAGTTTGTGTACTTGTCTGAATTAGGGCGTGAAATGTTTATGCGCATAGCCACTGATATGGGTTACTGCCAATAACAGAAACAATTGAGGCAGCACAAATGTACTGCCAACTTCAAGGTATTAGCATGACTGAATTTGTGTAATTGCCTGAATAATTAAGGCGTGAAATATTTACGCGTTTAACCAATGATATGGCTACAGCCAATAACAACAGTATATCCATTAATGCATCACAGCATATACGACCCTGGGACTAACGTAATCATGTGTATGATAAATCAGTAAAAGATGTGCAAACGAATTCCCTAACAATTCATCCACGGCAGCTAGACCATAGGCCCCGAAGGTTGCAGAAATTTACTGTCGATGGCTATCACCTTTTGCTTCACATTGAATGGCTTGAGAGGAACTTAACGTGATTTGCTACAATCCTACCGAAAATTATTTCCATTTATTGGCTATTCTGAAAATGATAGTGTCGTTTATACTTCAACTCGTTTAAGGTTGCACCGTCATCAACTTTCTACATCGTAAACAAGAAGAAGACAGACATCTGCTTACAACTATGCTACAGACTTTTATAGGCTATGGCTTTCTTCAAAGCGCTATCAGTTTTCCGCCGTTAACTTTAACTTGGATTTTTTTTTTTTTTTTTTTTTTTTTAATTTACTGTCGATGGCTATCACCTTTTGCTTCACATTGAATGGCTTGAGAGGAACTTAACGTGATTTGCTACAATCCTACCGAAAATTATTTCCATTTATTGGCTATTCTGAAAATGATAGTGTCGTTTATACTTCAACTCGTTTAAGGTTGCACCGTCATCAACTTTCTACATCGTAAACAAGAAGAAGACAGACATCTGCTTACAACTATGCTACAGACTTTTATAGGCTATGGCTTTCTTCAAAGCGCTATCAGTTTTCCGCCGTTAACTTTAACTTGGAAAATACGATGGCTTTATTCTTTTTCAATTTGTGTGAATGCTCACCCTGCATTTATGAAAATAATCAAAATAAAAGTGTTTTCAATAGAATTATAGAAAAACCATTTCACCCAAAGGAAGGTGCAAAAGCCATTGACACAAACGTTATTAACGATCACATATGCTGCATATGCTACCAGCTAGAATGCAAAATCGACTACAGCTTAAGTTCCAAATAACAACAATTGTTTTGCATCTGTAGCTCAAAAAGGCAGTTACCGATTAAGAATGAAAAGGAAACTTTTTGCAAATTTCAAATGACATTCTTAATTTCTGCATGAATAGATTAATTCTTGTAGACTTTGTACAGCAGCTGAAGCAAGCAAATACAGCGCCAGCACCTCAATGAGGGAAGTATTTAAGGTGAAAATAGGATGAAGGAATGGTATGCGTAAGTCTGCATGTAAAATGGCATCAACAGTGAAAATCTGATTTGGCAAATATAATTGCACGATTATTTGTTTAATGCACCTGTGCAAACAAAATTCGCTCTGAAGCTGAAGTAAACGCAAGCAACATCAAGTTGGCGAGCGATATAATTTGGGTGAAAGGAATGTTCAACAAAGTGTGTTGTGCATGCTGGCTAAAAGCATGCTAAAAGTTATCAATGCATTGCTGCTAAAATTTGAATTAGGATTCAGTAAAATACTAGATATTTCCTAATATTGTAGTACATTGCAGAAAGTGTATTGAAGCAGAGCAATGATATGCAGGAACAGTCTGACAAATTAATTAGCCTTTACTTAAGCAGGGTGATCAAGGCGTGAAATATTTACAATTTTAGTCAGCAGTTTGATCACAGCCAATAACAATTACTCACTGAATGACCTTTGGCACAAATTAAATCATATTCCAGAAATTAAATATATTTTAATTTCAATATTTTAATTTTAACTTTAACTTTGCATTCTAATTATTTTTCAGGCAAATCATATCTAGCATGCAATCATGGTACCTTGCACAGTTTTGCAGAAGCTGGTCCACAGTTCTGAGGCATTTTTACATTTGCACGCAATTGCACGCACCGAGCCATCAATCTGATTAAATTTTGCAGTTGCATATGGCAATGAGTTTTCTAACTTGCTACCTAACATTTACTAATTACTATTCATTTACTATTCTCCCTGCGTGGTATCTTTGGAAGCTAACGAGCCTTACGGCAACCATTCTCTCCAGGCGCAAAATGACATCCCACCAAGAATGAAAATTAAAAGTATCGAACACATCAACTCAAGTTCCTTTTTGCAGTTGCATATTGCAACGAGTTTTCTAACTTTCTACCTAACATTTACTATAAAGATTCTCCCTGCGTGGTATCTTTGGAAGCTAACGAGCCTTACAGCAACCATTCTCTCCAAGCGCAAACTGACATCTCACAAAGAATGAAAATTAAAAGTACCGAACACATCAAAACAAAAATTGTGAAATGATCAAAATTTCAACGAAGATTATTTCTTATGGTTCTAAATAGTATTACTGTTTTAGCCCTTTTACTAAATTCCATCCAGGTTGTCTCGATTACAGGACTTGCACGCATTGCAAGCTCCATCAAAATGAAAAATACGACTGGTGCTGGCAAAAGGGCACGGAGGGACCCTTGAAAGTCCACCTTCCCAGTAGTTAGAAATGTGAGATATGGAAAAAATGAAATAAAAATAAAATACGTGGCTATAGAACGATTAGCTGGTCAAAATTTTGAATACGAAATGAATTAGAACAATTTGTTAGACATTCGAAAATGATTCGAAAATGCCTGCGTGCGTTCGAAATCTTCTGTTCGACTTTTTGTAAATTTTTATGGCATTATTCTCAGGTTATTTACAGCATAGCTAAGTGGTGTATTAAAGAGTTTAGCTAGCCACACAAAATAATTTAGCAAAGGTAAAGAAGCAATTCTTGATGAGAACTTACCTTCTTTTCGCATGCCAACTTTGATGCATTTCTTCAGTCGGCAATATTGGCATTGATTTCGATGATTCACATCGACGGGGCAATTTTGAAACGCTCTGCAAGTATACGCAAGATTCCTTCGTATGCTTCTTTTGAAGAAACTTTTGCATCCTTCGCAAGTAAACACACCATAGTGCTTCCCTGAAGATTTATCGCCACATACTCCACAATCGATGTTTCCAACTTTCGGCTTGCTTTCAGGACTCAGAGATAATTGGCTAGGGTTGTGTAAGGAACTGACCCAGGTAGCCATTTGCAAATGGGGCTATGGGTAAAGGGGGTAATATTGGGAATCAGGGGCTGTTAGCAAAAGTTTTTCTTCCTCTTTAAAGGGCTCCGTGATTGCTTGATGTGTTGGAAACTTTGAATGATGTCTGTGTAGCCCAAAGGGCAATGCAATAAATGCGAAAAGAAAAGTTGAAGAGTTCACTGGTCCTCAGCTACTAGTCTGGTTACTGTTCTGAAATACTATTGCAAATAAATCTGCAATTTAAAGGTCAAATATAAAATTGAATGATTTGCAGGGTTGAAGCAAATGCAAGATGAAAACGTCCCAAACTCGTGGACACGATCGATGGCAAGCTGTGACTGATCTTCAGCGAGCAACGAATCTCTTGCTTGCCAGACAAAATTGCTGCAAAGACTCTTTTAAACAAGGTGAATTTCCTTCAAAAGCTACTAAATGTTCTTGTTGGCAAGAGAGATTAGGCATGGATAGACGAATCCAAATTAATTCATTGACAGTATGGTAGAATAATCTTCTGTAAATGCATCCACGAATGATAAAAAGTCCAATTTCTAATTTCTCTGTGAAAAAAGGAAGTTTCAGTTTCTTGATGATTGTATTTTATATCATAAGCAAGCAGCTACTGCAGCAGATTTCCTCCAGGGCAAATGAGCAATGGTGACACGAATGGCAGAACATGGGCGACGATTTGACGAATCAGGGCAATGAATCGGTTGTAAATGACCACGATCAAACCAACCAACAAGCACAGTATCATCAATACTTTACAACTACTTTCAAAATGTCCAAAAATCGCCCTGAATGGACTGCGAAGCAAGGCAATTTGACGAAACAACTAAGATCCTTTATGCACGTTTTTGACGGATGTTAAATTATGCTTTTCTGCAGCAGTAGAATGTGTCGTACGGTTGAAAGTAAGGCAGGCTGTATCATAAGACAATGTGACTTTGATTGCTTGCCCAAAACCAAGTATAATGGACAAAGGCTATGCTCGATAGATCCTCACTGATCATTGCTTTTTAATTATTCATGAGAAGCAGGCAGTTATTGAAGCGTATGATGCCTGTTTATTTGCTACGCTAAACACAATAAGTAACTTTACCCATACGTAATTAAAAATTGCCAATTTAATAACCTTAAAATAACAAAATTTTCATCAAAATCTTGCCCAAATCTGAGCAGAAACTCATTTATATNGAAAGTAAGGCAGGCTGTATCATAAGACAATGTGACTTTGATTGCTTGCCCAAAACCAAGTATAATGGACAAAGGCTATGCTCGATAGATCCTCACTGATCATTGCTTTTTAATTATTCATGAGAAGCAGGCAGTTATTGAAGCGTATGATGCCTGTTTATTTGCTACGCTAAACACAATAAGTAACTTTACCCATACGTAATTAAAAATTGCCAATTTAATAACCTTAAAATAACAAAATTTTCATCAAAATCTTGCCCAAATCTGAGTAGAAACTCATTTATATCCATGAAAGATTTGTGCCTATTTTTATATTCTTTATTGGTGATGTTTTCAAGTTGTTTATCTCAACTCGCGAAATTTGCGCGAATTTACCAGTCGATCAATTATTCAGAGAATTTTGGTAAAAATACAGGGGTTTCATTGACTAAGACAAGTTAGTCTTTAGATCTAGGAGGTGGTGTATTATCAAGGCGTAAAACTAAAAGGTTAAAAGATCTAGAAATCATTATCTTTAGGTTTAAATTAAAAGTTTTAATGGTGGAGTATATTAGAGTGGATTTTGCGATTGCTGAGCAGCGGTGAAATTGCGAGTCAGTAGAGGGTGTAGGTACATTGAGAAAGCGTACACAGAGCTATTGATGTCCATTAAACAATCAAAAACGCGTAATGAAGCATTGAATGCCATGATCTCAGTAGTTTAGCCGTTCGACCCAGGCATAACCCTTGAAATCTAACTGAATCGATGTTACGCCTATCTTCACTGATTCCCTATGCACTTTCAAAAAGTGTTCAATGGTGCTAATAAGCTGTTTACCTTCAGACACTTATTCATTATATTTATCTATCAATGTTTGAATAGGGTATCATACTTCCATGATAATTGTGTAACATATAGCTGTTCCTTTGTTATTGAGAGGCCAGACAAGGGGACAAGATATGTTGCTTAAACAAGATAGGTAATAAGAATAGCAACGCGTTCATATTTAGCAGGAATGCAGATTTAATGATCTTAATTTATCCGCAAGCTTCATGAACGTTGTGAGAGTTAGACGAAGGGAATTCAGCCACCAGTGATGATAGTTTTGCTTAGAAAAAATAGTGGTAGGACAGAGTTCTAGAAGCATACAAGTAAAAGTTGATTTAAGCATACAAGTAAAAGTGGTGGCCTAAGTGCTCCTTATTTCGGAATACCTTGACCTGTCATTTGAAAGGGACGTGCCATGTTGCCCAAGAAAATAGCACCCATAATCCCACAAATATTTGAGAATTTCACCATCGCAATTTCGCAAATTTGATGAAATGGTGGGGCCTTGATTCTGCAAAACAAATCCTGTAATTCATGCAATTTGCGAAATTTCTCCGAAACAGCACCAATAATCTTACAAAATATCTGAAAATGATGAACATAATTCCATAATTCAAAAAAGCACCTCCAAAAATGGCACGTCGCCGCAATGCCAACATACTAAAATACCATCAGGCCTTTCATTTCAATTTGTATTTTGGGCTTTTTGCCTTATGAGTTATATACCGTAGTCCGTATGTTTCGTCATTCACAGTCAACTTTATAGAAACATTGAGTTTTTCTCTTTTACATTGAGTTTCTCTCTTTTATAAGAGCTTCTCTGCAAAACTGACGTTATGCATGCTTATCGCGAGACAAACCAAAAGTATATATAAAACCAATATATATATATAAAAAACCAAAAGTGTTTCCCTTTACCTTACAAGTTACGCGTGCCTACCAAAACTCCTGATTCTAACTGTCTTCAATTGATTCAGCAACTCAAACTTTTAATCGCCATTAAATGGATCTAACAATTCGCTGACCTCCCTTAAAATGTACAAAAACTTTCCTGATTTCAGACAGTTTTGCTAAATTGTTTGAAAGTCTTTTGCAAGACAGAATTAATCAAGTACAAATAAACGTTAGAGCTACTTCCAATGGTCTGAATATCTCCTGGAAGGGTGGCAGCAAAATGTCACATTCTTAAATTTTAACAAGTACATTTGACACATTTTAAAGTGCAGATATTTCAAATCTTGAATGTTCCTACTTATCAACAAACTTTATTATTGAAAATAGAAAGCGTAAATAAATTAAGATAATTCATTAACATTTAAATGAAATGGTCAAATGCATGAGACCTCCAAAACATTCATAGCACCTTTGTTGATCAATTGTGCAGCGGTGTGCATAAGCGGTTATGAATCGCAAGATCAAACAATGATCAATGTTTACGCGGTTGTGAATCGCGTGTGCGATCAAGGCATGATTAGCGTACAAATACTGATTAATGATGGTTACAACAAAGTATGATGATCTCCTGCAAAAGTTGAGCATACCTGGGAATTCTAAGATCCATCATCTTTTATGAGAGCTTCTTCCGGGAATTTTAGGCATCGTCGTCAACAGGATTTTCCCTTGTTCATGGGAAACCGCNGCATATTAAATGGTTGATTAATTGTGCAGCGGAGTGTATGCTCACTCATCAAGCAACTGGATAAATATTGAAATGCATCGTGATTGACCATGCGAAATATTCAGCAGATGCATTCATTCTTCTCTTTCGGGTTTCATCTGACGATTAGCTGTGACTAGTGTCAGACGAAAACATTTAGCAAACAGTCAAGAGAACTGTTTTAAAAAATTAGCAGTAGAATCTTAATTGATGATACACCTCGATACCCCAAAAAGAAAATGTATTTGCATTTGTGGACGTATTTTTGTGCAGTGATTTCTTGCATTGAAGCAATTTGCATTTTGCGAATAAAATTGAATTGAGATTGAATTGTTAAGACAAGTTCAGTTCAAAATGTTTAAATTACAGTCTAAAAACTAATACCCATTCAAACTTGCAAGTTAAACCAAGTTAAACTAAACCAGGTTATTAAATGGGGCCTTCTAATTGGCCAATGCTACCAATTAAATGCATTTGATTGGTTGGAATTTAATCTGGTGTAGATAAAGCTAAGTTTAATGTGAATGCGGTATAAGTCGTTAGAAAATAAATTAAACCTCACAATTATGGATCCCATGCTTTTGCTAGAAGGCAAATTTGGTGTGAAAATTCATCAAGTAAATCACGGCAAAAGACCTTTTCGCTATTCTACAAAAGAACCTGGATCGAGCGTTATTTTTACACATTTTAATACGCGACGTTCGATCGAGTGGCTTTAGAGCTTCTATCACTATTGTACACATTCGAAAATTCTACAAAATGTAGCAACATGTTGCTCGATTCTGATTCTTTTCTGAATAGCTAAAAGGTCTATTCTGTGTGCAACATCTTTAAATTGTCATTGCCATCGCCTATCTTCCTTACGTTATACTCAAAATTTGGAACGGTTCATTTGTTTTATTTTAGTAACATTATTATTTACATTATTTACATAAATGTTACTATATGCAGATACTTAACGATTACAAATTTACAAATAAGCATTGAGCATTAAAGGATTAAAGGTTAGATTGTTATAATCAACTTATTATCGAAGCATTAATAGCAGAACACCTCTAAAGTGGTAGAGATCAAGGCTACACCTCCACTTAGCAATAGTGCAGCCAAGTGCATACGCATTAATGAATTGAGCACAAACATGAGGGATTCAAGCACCGTATCAAGAGCAATGAACATCTATTGCAAAGTATTTACATTTCACAAATATATGCTCAAAAATTGGGTTTCGATTTCACTTTGAGCTTAGGAGACTCTGCTTGACAAGGCGAGGTATAAAGCAACTAAGCGCCGCTTCAACGTTAGATTACGTTCTGTTTTGAATTTATTCCTGGTTTTGAGTTGAATATTAAAGAAGCCAGACNGCTAGAAGACAAATTTGGTGTGAAAATTCATCAAGTAAAATCCTGGCGATTCTGTGCGCAACATCTTTAAATTTGTCATTGGGTTCGCCTATCTTCCTTACGTTAGACTCAAAACTTGGAACGATATATTTTTATTTTATTAACATTATTATTTACATTATTTACATAAATGTTACAAAATGCAGATACTTAACAATTACAAATTTACAAATAAGCATTGAGCATTAAAGGATTAAAGGTTAGATTGTTATAATCAACTTATTAGCGAAGCATTAATAGCAGAACACCTCTAAAGTGGTTGAGATCAAGGCTACACCTCCACTTAGCAATAGTGCAGCCAAGTGCATACGCATTAATGAACTGAGCACAAACATGAGGGATTCAAGCACCGTATCAAGAGCAATGAACATCTATTGCAAAGTATTTACATTTCACAAATATATGCTCAAAAATTCGCTTTCAATTTCACTTTGAGCTAAGGAGACTCTGCTTGATGTTGATAAGGCGAGGTATAAAGCAACTAAGCGCCGCTTCAAAGATAGATTACGTTCTGTTTTGACTTTTTTCCTGGTTTTGAGTTGAATATTAAAGAAGCCAGACAGAAACTTCTTAACAAAACAGAGAGGTTGTATCAAGTAACCATGGATTTAGTGTCCTACGACACTCAAGCTCTGTTTAACTGCGTCCAAGAATCGCAATGAAAAACATTGATGTAGCCTGCATTTTCAGAATATCCTTTGTTTAAAATTCTTCCGTTGGTTAAAATGTTAAGCTCGCCTTGCAAAGCAAAGGCATCACGCTTTAAGTTTTTGTCATGATAATCTCACTTTTCAATGCAATATTCTTTGTTGCAAATCAAAAATTCTGTATCCAAATGATCGAAACAGTACACAAATTTCTGTTTTTCTCTTTGTCTTCAAATTTAAAAATCCAACTAAATCTAAAGTTCATAGCCTATCTTCGTTAGCATAGGGCTCAAATCTTTCAAATGGTCGGTGTAAAATTCTATTATATTTTTCTTTGAATTGGATTGCTTGAAAGGAACTTATGGTACTTTGCTGTAAATCTGCCGTGGAAATTTTATGATATCTTTATTTTTTTCAAAATGGCGGCAATTTGATAATTTTTGAAAAAATTCATGGAAAATTTTGAAAAAATTTAAATCATTGTCAAACCTAAACTAATAGAGAAAAAATTACATAACCTTCAAGAAAACCAAATTTTATGGAGGTCTACAATTTGGTGGCAAGCAGAAATCTGTAGCTTTTGTAGTTTAGGATTCAGAAATTTGATGACGTCATAGCCTTAAATTTAATAAATGCCGCCATATTGAAACTAATCAAGATATCAATAAATTGCCACGGCAGATTTACAGCAAAAAGCCCTAAGTTCCTTCCAAGCTATTTATTTCAAAGAAAACGGCAATAAAATTTTACAGCGACCTTTTTAAAGATTTGAGCCCTATGTTATGTTCGTTACTAATTCTTCTTCATGAGATGAGATAGAACTGATACCAGCAGGTTTAGACAATCAGCTGTTAGAAACAAGAAAGCGATCAAAGACCTCTGCTGGTACATCAATCGGACAAACAGTAACCGGTGCTACTTAGATGTCATACGCAAATATGCGTACTTGCTCTTCTATGAGCAAAGACGTAGGAGTGTCTTGAGCAGTGGGGACCTTGGGTGGGGAACAGTGACGGGGACGGTTGTTGTCGTTACTGTTCTCAGCTAGAGTTGAAATGGTTCATCAAACCTTTACTAGCCTGACATCCAATGCAAAACCGGCTTAAGTACCCCTTAAATAATTATTCGTAAAAATCTTTTATATGTAGCATTTCGTACTTATATTTTTAGGTGCATTTTTAGGTGCATTTTCTTCATGTTAAGACCAAAAGGGTAGTCATGATCTCGTGCTCCTATTTGTATCGTTCTTATAGTGCTGTATGCTAGCTCGTTCGTAGTGTCTTAGGTAATTCGTCATCGTAAACTTTTTACATTGAATGACATTAAGCAATATTTATACCATATTGCTTGAATAACGGAGTTTATGCCATGAATCAAGACTTAAAAAACCAGCTTTGCTAAACAAGTAGAAAGCCACGGCTAATTGTCTCACCAATAATGAACCTGACGAGTATGACATACAAGTATTTTGAGTACCAACTGGTTTTCAAACAAAACAAAATGGATTTCGGTAATGAGAGTGTTAAACTGCAGCGCTAATTTCTCGAAAATCTACAATGAAAATTAACCTAATTTTTGAGAAAATGTTGGCATGATACCATGATTACTTTGGAGAGAAGAAATGGCGAAGACACGAAAACGGCAGGTAAGAATTGATTATTCAGCTGTTGTTGACTAAGATCGTTGATGTTTCATGGAAGGTCGATGTAAGCCGCGAACAATAATCAAAATTTTTAGTGTGATACTAAATATGTGCACATTTCTATTGCGTTCGTGCATAATTCATTTTGAAAGTTAGTCCAATGTTGCTAAAGACACTTATCACTGTTAACAGAATGTTGGGAGTTTAACATTGATTCTGGTATGGTGTGGCGTAAATCAAATCTTTGCGATGATAGGGATGATACTCCTTCTTGAAGGCAAGCAGGAAAGCAGAACCTGAAATACTCGAGTTTATTAAATTGCGTCTGCATATAATAGGACTCGAAAAAAGTGCTTTACTAGTATGTCGAATATATATAGTCTTGATGATCCTCTATTTTCTTGAATCACATCTCTAAAATTGATCCCCTCAAGCCATAAACAATTCTTTGGCCAATAACTTCGCCTTTTGACTTCACCAGTTGTTTATTTAATTCATCATTCAACTGCCCCATTGCAAATTCTGACATCCACATAACGTTGTAAAATCTTTAGGAACTTAATATCAATAAACTTGTATCGATTAGCACATTTACAAAGGGCGTAATCTCGCACTGGAAGTTGCTTGCACCCTTGCCTCCATGTGTTGTCGGTAAATAACCCGAAATCCTGTTTATTTTGTTTGTTTATTTTCAAAGAGATTGCATCAAGCGATATTTGCATCCATTTCATAGACATTTGAGAAATTGTCGACAGTGCACAACAAAGTAATAACCTCTAATGTCGATCAGTGTGTCTCGTGGAATACGACGAGAAACGACTTGCTCACCTGGCAATCTTGGGCTTGTCAATGAATGAAACCATGACTTGTTCACTTGGCTCTCTTAGCAGTGGAATGGGTCAGTTGATAACTGCAAAAAAGTTTAAGCAAATATTAACTTAAAACGAAACGTTAACCGAAGCGAATCTGGGGGTGGGGGGGGGGGTAAGATTCCAAATTCGACACTGCAGACTTCTGGCGCATGCTTAGACCTAAGAGCAAAGATGGTTCCTTCCCCAAACAATTTTCAAACATTGCTCCGTCAAATTGCTTTGTATCAATACTTAAGTCTGTTTATATTAGATTTCATGCGAGATTTGCGACAACGCAAAATTACTCATCCAAATCTATTCAATTGCATTTATTCGCTGGTGTTTTCGCCTGACATCAAAATGCGATAGATTTTAGATTCCTAAAAAAAGAGGTAGAAGGTAAGGGAGCTGGAATCTACCTTCTCCCACATGACTGGTGGACCTGTTGAAAAAACATTGACATTGGGGAGGTGGAAAACATTGGGGAAAACATGACACAATCTTTGGGTCCAACAATTTTCTGACTGATCGTGGGGGAAAATACATGGTTTTTGGTGTCCGATGATCTAACTTATCTATGGCTCATAAAGACGGGAGGAGTTTTAATAACTAGGCAATATTTTGCTTTCTTAGATGCTGCTGTTATTTCCAACATTTCTGACTCTTTCCTGCATTTTCATTCACCTTTCAAGAAGACATAGCCTTTCCATGCAGCCAAGAAGACAAACTAGCTCTGAGCTCAATGCTTCGATATTCACGAATGAATTCGGTAGGTAAAACTTTTGTTGATACAGTAAATTAATTAATATAAAAAAGTGAAAAGAGTTTGGCTAAAACCATCTTGTTGTTGCACGTAGAAGATGCTGCAATTAAGGGTGCCAGGTTACGAGGAGCATTTGTACTTGAAAATTGCACAAATCCCTTGTACATTTTGTAAATGAGGTAAAGGAGTTAGTTGGAAGGACATTCAAAGGCAAGTGTGATGTCTAAAAAATGCGGAATTAGCTAACTGAAGATCTTCTTTCCTCCAAACGAATCGTAGCTTATCCAAGGGTATGATTTGGTAAATGCTCAATAAAAGTTACTCATGCAGGGTTATGCCTGAAACATCTAATCATACCATCAAGGCTAAAGATCTCATCTATAATTGAAAAATGAACACAAGAAAAAGACGACTTTCTCTTCTATGCTATTCTTGCCTTTTCTGGTATAATTGACATATGCGTATTGACAAACAATTGGTAATATCATTATTTTCAGGGGGAAACGGACTAAAATTTCCCTATGCTGTTGACTTTCATACCATTCAATCAAAACTATCATGAGCTTCTTGTGAGCTAAAAGCAGAGTGTAGACTTTCTCCACTCATCCTAATGTTTTCACTCCATTCCGAAATTCCGAAAAAAGCAGCACAACATACTCAGCTGCGGTGGAGCATAAAGCTTTGTTAATTCAGTTTAATATGTTGTTGTTGTTGTAATAATTCAGTTCAATGTGTTGTTGTTGTTGCGATCACTAGGACTCTGTATTAAGTCTAGGCAAATTGTAGCTGCAATTGGTTGTAAACTGTCCATTTTTCTTCCAGGAGATTCCAAAGAGCATTCAATCAAAATGACTCCAACCACTTTGGAAAAACTGATCGAAAATGATCTTCCTCAAGACTCTACTTATCAAGGAAGGAAAGAATGGCCAAAATCTTCCCCGGTTTCAATAACTTCACCAATGCCTCGTGTGACGGTTAAATATGATAAAGATAGCGAGGAGAGACAGTCAATGTCCAATTTTACTAAGGATGAAACACTTTCCACTCAAGAGGATTTTAGTCCTGTCAATGTTTCACAAAATCAAATTTATGACATTGGTGCTTCAATAAAATCCATGTTATCTGAAGCCAAAGTATTAGCAGTTTCACAATTTGATGTGAAAAATGGGTACGATAAGAAATCAAATTTTAGAACAACTTTGTCACCCATGAAGAAGACGACTTTGAATCCAGGCATCATGAAGGAATATTCGAAAGAGTACGTCATTTTCGAAGGTGTTGATTGCGAAGAAAGTGCAGCGAAAGGTAATGATTCGGCAAAAGAATTAATTGATAACAATTCTTGTAAACTATACAGTGATGTATTAGATACGTGCAGAGCATCAAGTCGATATTATCCACGAAAGAACCTGAGATGTAACGGAAAATGTCGAGAGCCAAGTGAATCACGAATTTGCAAAGATCTCAGCTCAAGTCGTACCAACGGCCTAGCTTCAATCACATTAAACTGCAGTATGGCGGTGTGCGATAAAAATCCTGTAAAGGTTGCCATCATAGATGAAGATTATGGTATTGTACGACAACAGAAAACTTACTACGACATTACACAACTTGAAAAGGGAGTTCGAAAAGCTGTCTTTAAAAGTTTGAAACATGGATTTGATTTTGTTTTCTTGAGTTGCATAAAACGAATTGCGGGGAAACGGAGAACGAAGCAAGTGCAACAAGTTGTGTTTCTTCCACCTCTGATGGAGGATAAATTTAAGGAAAATGATATCAGTAAGTCAGAAGAGACTTTGGAGATTGACAAAACTGAAAGTCATACTGCTCCAGAAGATAATCTGCACAGTAATAAGCTACCAACGGAGAAGAAACCGAATATAAATGTCATCGTTCTCGATTCGATTTCAAGGGCTCATTTTCACCGTATTTTCCCAAAAACGTCAAGTCTCATGAAAGAGATAAACGGACAACGCAAGCAGAAAACAAGAATTTTGGATTTCAGGAAATTTCAAAGTCTAGCACCTTTTACTTTCGTTAACGTTAAATCATTCATGACTGGCAAGCAAGATTTCAGTGATATAAAAGACAGAGATATTGGCTTTCACACTCTGTATGAACAATTAAAAAACACAGGGTATCAAACGATGATACAAGAAGACACATGTTGGTATGACAGATGGGGTTCAATTTTGACAAGCAATAGAAAGAGAGCCTCCACGTTAAAAAATTTACACACTATCAAACACGAATGGAAAAAATTCAGCGACAAAATCAGCAAGTTCCACGTCGACAATTTTGGACTATCTCATTTATCGTGTTATGTACTCGCAAAATATGGACGCACGAATATGTTTAACGATGGAGCAAGCTTTTGTTTCGATGGTAAACCATTAAGTGCGCATTTTTTGGAATATGGAACAAAAATCCACATGACGCAAGAATCAACGACAAACTCGAAAGCGCAATTCACGTACACGCATTTGAATATCGCACACGAGAGCACAGGGAAACGTGCGTGCATCCTCGATAAACACTTAGAGGAAATGATTCAGAATTTGGACCATCTGAACAATACAGTGACAATCATTTGGTCGGACCATGGTGCAAAAACATCACAATATTCGATTGATACTTTAACTGGCAAATTTGAAACGTACGATGCCTTCTTATTTATGATTGTACCAAAACAATTTCTTGAAAATATCGGCAATAAATTTGAGAGGAATTTTGTGAACAACCAACATGCTGTAGTCTCGGCAGTTGATCTGCATAACAGCATTTTATTCATGTCGGATTTGGAGATTGCATTGCACAGTGAAAATAAACAGGATTTCGGGTTATTTACCGACAAAACATGGAGGCAAGGATGCAAGCAACTTCCAGTGCGAGATTACGCCCTTTGTAAGTGTACTAATCGATACAAGTTTATTGATATTAAAGTTCCTGAAGATTTTTACAATGTTATGTGGATGTCAGAATTCGCAATGGGGCAGTTAAATGATAAATTAAATAAACAACTGGTGAAATCAAAAGGCGAAGTTATTGGCCAAAGAAATTGTTTATGGCTTGAGGGGATCAATTTTAGAGATGTGATTCAAGAAAATAGAGGATCATCAAGACTATATATATTCGACATACTAGTAAAGCATCGGTCAGTTCAAGTGTTCAATGTTCAGATATTGCAAAAGGATAACGGATCGCTGTCGTTATTTCATTGGCAAAGGACTAGCGTTTATAAGAAATTCGATAGTTGCAAAGATAAAGGAGTTTCAATTGAATTGTGTATTTGCAACAAGAAGCAAAACAATCCAATTTTCAAAATTCAAGAAGTCATGAATTCAGGAATGTTTGGTGAGATAAATAACTTGAATTTTGCACTTGCGGAAAATGATTGTTTGATGCTCATTGAGCGACATCACAGCCAAGAAGTCATTAGTATTTCAATAGTGAATAAATGTGCGGATAGTTATAACATAAAGATCTCCGATTTAGGAATAAATGGATGGATATCATCTACAGTATTGCCAGTTAATATAAGGTCATTTGGTTTTAGTATCACGTTCGTGACAACTGTAAGGAAGCAGTCTAAGGAAGCATTAATGTATAAAGTAAAGGTAGAAATTGTTTAAACTGGCTCTAAAAGGTAGACTCATGATACAAGTCCCTCCACTTTCACTCATTGAATTGAATTGTTGTTGTTGTTGTCGCTTCAGTGAGGATCATCAAGTAGTCATGGTGACAAATCAACTGGAGCGAAACTACCACTAAAATAATGAGTCTATCTAAAGAAAATACTAATGTACAATTTATCTCTGATATTTCCTTGGCTGGTTTCCAGAATATTCCATTACCAACCAACGGAAAACATACTAACATTCACTTTTTCAAGTGTCTCATATAATACTTTGAAGTATTTGGCGCAACTCGAAGATTTTTACCAAAATGTTGGTTTCCTTATTCCTAACAATCCAACTTCTGTTTCAGTATTTGCATCGTACTTAGCGACAACCCACTAATTAGTACATAACGCTGAGGGCATTGTTCAAGTTGTGGATTTTTGAATTCCACAGAGCGAATCATATTCACGTCAAATGATCTTTCAGACGAAATTTTCGCTCAAAGTCAAATTCAGCGACTTATGAAAAGTTTCAATGATTCTATTGAAGCTTCAGATTTCAAGTGAACTTAAAGTGAAAATACAAGCTGACATAAAAAAATCTACATTTAAGTTTGGAAAAGTCATCGAGCACTGACTACACTAAACTCAGTAAAAACCATTGGACCGATATTTGACAATAGGGTTTTTTCAGAGCGTTGTTATCATTCTCCTAAATACGCGCCATTTTAGAATCAACACAAAAAAGCGATTATACGTCGATTATTGGCCAGAGCAGTGAATTTTGATAACGTAACATTTCTCGATAAATAAACACGAAATATCTTGGGATGATGCATTCAGTAAAATACACTTTTAAAAGATTCTCTCATAGCCTACATTACACAAATCGTTGGTCATCATAATCTAATGTGGATATCATGTGGTTAAAATGCACATCGGGTAAAATATACCGTTTTGTTGTTGAATTATTACAATAATTCCGTATTGACAAACCGTAGTATACACTTGTGTGTTACAATAAAAATGTGTTACAACTTGAATATCAATCAATCAATTGTCCCCATTATTAATGAAAAATAAGTGAAAATTACATTCCTTAAACAATTTTTATCCGCAAATAACAAAATCTAAAACGCAAAGGTGCTTAATATAAAAATGTGTAATTTATGCAAAAATTACTATGTATGCAAAAATGACTATGTATGCAAAAATAGTGATGAACATAATTACTGAATAACAATCCTATATACTATTATTCGGGCTGTAATTAAGAGAAATAATCTTGAGAAACGTGCAAGCTTGAAAAAGAAACGATTTACGCTTTTGGATGAAGGTATTTGGCTTTGAAACCATGCAAAACATGTCAGACGAAGACTTCGAACCAATTGTATGCTGCTTACAAGTAAAATCACAATTATCCAAAAAAAGTTATGACTAGAATTAGAAGTGCATATCCATCTTTTCTTTGCGTAAATCATGAACAGTTTTTCCAAAGGCAAAATTTGCTCGACGGCAATGTTATATCACTTTTGGGTAGGATAGTGATAAATTTCTGGTATATGAAATTATTTTTGGGAAATTTAGTTAGCAAAACATTTACACCTACTAAGAGTCGATAGTTCTAAGAATTCAACTTGGTTTCGAAAAGGATATAGTCTATCGATTTTTTCCCATTCTTTTGTGCTTGTAGTTTCAATTTTCTCTTTTACTATTCCTCTTCTGGTTGCTGACCTCTGAAAAATAAAACAACCCTCTTGTATTAGAAACAACTCAAAAATGCTCAGTTATGCTGAAAATACATCATCAAAACGTAAAAATTTTCTCTAGCAGAAGGGGGGGGGGGCAGCCTGTAATTCTGAATATCATCAAAATTGCCACAATACAGCTATAGCAAAGTCCTAGAAGTTCATTCTAAGCCATTGAATAAAATGAAAGATAGAACAATCATTTGTGCCATCATTTTAAAATACTACTTTGTTTGGGCTGAAAATGGTGGCATCAATCGAAACTGGTATTACCCTCTGCCATCTGTTTGCTACCCCAATGTCAAAACAGATGATTCAGGAAAATGAAGGGGTCTATATATTTAAGAGCTTTTGAAGCAGTAAAGGCAAGACAGTAATAATGAAACACATTGTCTGTTGTTATTCGGAGGCATTTCCACCTGATATCCAATTTGAAACAATATGTAGACAAGTGTTCTTTGCTTGGTTTTTGTCGTTTCCTTTCCTTTTGAGGTTGTTTTCGTTTTATGAAATGACCGTGGGGGAAGTCATAGTCTCTTCACTTAGTGGTTTCGCATTTGTAGTGTCATTAAGTATTTTGTAAGCAGCGAAACTTGTAAATTTTTATTGCAAAATTAATTGGAATTTAGAAAAAATAGAATAAAGTAAGATAGAAAAGATAATTACTTGGACAAATGCTTGAATTTGGAAGCCATTCTACCCTTTGATTTGGTAACATAAACGTCTCCAGACACAGATGGTTCACTGCTTCTTTGTTGTTCATGCATCTGCAACCTATGAAGGTCAAACATATCATCATTAGTATAGTATCCGTTAACTTTTAATTGTTTCGTAGTGTGACTGTATACAGTTTAAAGTTTCATGTTTTTATATATTGGCCATGGGGTAGTCATTGTCTTTCGCTCTTTTTTTTTTTTTTTTTTTTTTTTTTTTTTTTTATTGTTGTAAAGTAATTAAAATAGGTATAGTAGAATGTAAGATATATTGTAAAATTTTAAATTTGGATAAAAAAATATCATTATTATTTATCACCCCTGAAAACATCAAAGATGAAGCATCTCTCAAAGAGCAGTATGGCATACAAATTATTACCTTTACGGAAACAAGCAATGGGCAAGAAGGTATATCTTTTCGTGGATCTAAACTATGGAGTCAGCTTGAATATGACGTCAAACACGCACCCTCCTCCCTTGCCACTTTCAAGGGAAGATTACATGATAATTAGCGAAACACTGTTCTCCACTTTTTTATATTCTATATCAATTTCCTGACTACTCAATTTTTCTAATTTAATTTGCAATTACTTGCCACGGGCCCCTAAAATGTAGTCCTTGGGACTGACAGGGGCTAGCATGCCTAAAAAGGTAAAATTGAATGGAATATAACAAAACATTAGTAGATTCTAAAGCGGACAACTGGACTAAATTTGATTGTTATCTACTTTTTATAAGACTTTCAAAAACAGCTTTAAGTTAACCCTATCTGGACCGGGCTTTTTTGAGCATCCTCAGGCCGAGGGGGGGGGGGCTAAATTAGCCCCCCCTCAGAACTCCGAATTGACAAGGGCTAGAAAGATGAAATTTTGTCATAATATGTAGCTTAATGTGAAACGTCCGAATATCTAATTTATTTTACTCTAATTGTTGTATTTTCGATGACGTCATCAATTTTCTTTGTTTTAGGCCAAAAACAGTTCTCTTACAGATTTAACTGTAAAAACTTACTCACGAGAAATATTATGCTTCTTATAACTTTAATTAACAGATAAAATATCAAAGTTTCTGAAAAACATAATTTTTTGAAAAAATTATGAAATTTATAAACTTATATTTATTACCTAAATTCATTAGATATATGACGTCATGAATGAGGCAATACAAAAGAAAAACCAAAAAGATTGGTTATTTCCATATGTTCTTATTGATTTATGGTTGCTCTGAAAATTTCATCTATTTATCTCACTTCTGTCAAGAATTATCTTAGTTTGGAGTTAAAAAGGGTTTGACCGTATAACAAACAAGATATTAAAACTACTCTCTGAAAAAATTGTTATATTTCCAAAAATACATGACATATCTTGTAGAAATTTTGGTGAAAGATGCGAAAAGGATAGTTAGGAAAAGTCACGAAAAATAATTAGCGTAGAAATTATCATAAAAAAGATACCCAGACAAAACTGGTAGGGGGGGCTATTTTAGCCCCCCCCCCGGTCCAGATAGGGTTAAACTGGCCAAAGCTTTATAACGATATCTAAATTAGCCTTTCGTTTACAAAATGATCGATACCTATTTATCTTAGTGCAAAAATACATTAACAAGTAGTTTGACAACAGCAGATAAATCATATTGAGACACCTAGTAGTTTGACAAATTCCTTCATTTCAAAATTATTCATCCATATGGTAGCCCTGTCAGTCAGCAAGATCAAGTTTTAGGGGCCGTTCCAAAAATACTTTGCACAATAGAAATCTACTAATCTAAAAAGAATAATTCTAAGCTACATGATTCTGCAATTTTTTAAGCTTAACACGAATAAGAAGGAGCCAAAAGCCTTGGGTATTACTGAAGTGAGACTCTGACAGCATATGCGCAATGTGTTGAGCGTTGGGGACTCTGGAGGGGGATCAGTAGCGGTAGCAACTGCTGTCGTTGTTGTTCTCTCGTCCGGGGTTCTTATTGCTCAGCATCATACTACTATGCTGGCCTGACATCCAATGTAAAAAGGAATCTAGTATTCATCAGTAATTTATCGTATTTGTAGCTTTTTGTAGTTGTTTATTTAGTTGCTATTTTTTGCATGTCTTTATGTTAATGTCCACGGGGTAGTCATTGTCTTTTGCTCCTTGTGGTCCCGTCCCTGTAGTGTTGTATAGTCTGTAAAGTAATTAGAAAGTATGGTAGGATGTAGATGTAACATGTGTTGTAACATTTTAAATGATTATATATAAAAAAAGAAAAAAAGTGAGACTCTCTACTTACATATTGGCGTTGAACTTTTTTCCTTTCTTTTTCCACATAGATTTGCTTTGTAGATTTTCCGAGCATTCTGCTAAATTACTAGAGAGTCCTTTCATATAAGCATCATCTGAATAAGCCCTTGATGAATTCCTTGCGATCTGCTCTTCTAGCAAATGTCTTGCTCCTTCCAAATCATCTACACAACAGAATAAAAAACAAATTTAGAATCTACCAATGCCAGAAATTAATTAATCAAGGCAAAGCAAGCCTCGAAGCAGGAATCGCTCAGTGGTAGTGCACTTGACCATAAATCTGAGGGTTGGTGGTCCGAGTTTCTGCCTTACCAGGACACTGCTTCGATAAGCTAAGTATCTCAGTGCATTAAAGGGGATTTTGTAACCAGCATACTTTGCACGTACCATTTCTTTGTGAGCGGCTCATGCGACGATAAAGTTTTCCTGACTATCCTTCAAAGATTGGGTTAAATGTTAGTATTTATCAGAGGTTACAATCATCTTTACAAGTCCATTAATGAGCATTGAATGTATTGATTGATGAATTTTGGTAATAATAAACTAAACTACCAATATTTTCAAATTGTTTTCAAATATTTTCAATATACTTATTACGGAAATTCATGTTTATTTGCTGAAGCCATTGCCACGCAAGACTTATGACTTGAAGTCCCTTGTTTCCCTGTGCTCTTTGACTTCAAAATGCGCCTCGGTCAACAGTGACTCAAAATTAGATTCAATTACATGTCGTAGTTTCACTTTTTAACTGACCTGATAATGCTACAACTACGACTCATTTCACTGTGCTTGTAGAAACGGATTAGTTCCGTACTCATTCTATATGGCCTTTACATGTATACGGTAGACCTCTTAGTTGTTCTACAGAAGGTTCGATTAAGTGGCGTTGGGATTCTATCACTATTGTGCACATTCTAATATTCTACAAAATGTGTTCAAATATCGTTTGATTCGGATTCCTTTTCAGAATAGCTAAAAGATATATTGGGCCTAAATCATCTGCTACTTTTTTCTCCCGACCACTGAGCTAAAAACATCACAGAAAGCAGCTTTTCAGAATTGCTGTATCATCAAACTTGCTATCAGAACTTAGATGAATGTTTCTTCAAGCCATAAATAAATGCAAAAACCACCTTCCTCTGTGCCATATTCTGATTAGCACACATGGACGACGAAAAACTCACAAATTGATATGATTGTTGTCGACTTTTACAGCTCTAGGGAAATAAGGCCCTCAGTGAGCGACAACAAAAACATCAATTCAACTCAATGAGATACAAGGGACTCATTTACCACAGGGATACAAGGAACTCATCGACATAAGGCTCACATCTGCGAAAAAGGAAATAAATTGCAACAAGCAGCAATGCAGGCGTGCATAAACATGGGAACGTGGGAACAAAGTTCCCAGGCAGCTTTTACCAAAGGAATATTTTGCAGGCAGTTTTTCTAAAATAGTTTTTTGATGAAATGTAATTGCAGGAAGATGATGAATAATAGCAAACAAATGGTACAAATTGCTCATGTTCTGCTGTTGAATATATGATTAATCGTTTCGTTGCTCCATGTGTAAAAGCTTACTGTTTGATACCTTGCATTATTACTGGTTCTGGTAATAGGCTTTTCTACCCTAGCTGTACAAAACTGATATGCAGGCAGGTTTTCAGAGAATTTCTACCGCTCCCAGGCAGGTTTGAACATTATGCACGCCTGCAGCAATTTAACATAAGCTTGGGGAACCTCGTACGAATTTTAAGTGTATTCATGTATGGAACACTCGTAAAATATAATGCTGATCATTCATAAAGATATCAAAATTACCCAAATCAGCCCTCTCAGTTGCATGCCTAATGGTCTCAGATGTTTCAATCCTGTCTCTTTGTTTATTCACAGTGACACTGCTTTCTTCAGGGTTGTTTTCTGCTATCTCTGAAATTGCAACGAAAAACAAGGGCTCAGTTTATTCATGATCAAATGTTGTCTTGCTTGTATTTGAAATACATTTAATATCTACTAATGAATGATAATAAATCTAAACTAAATATGTTATATCTGAAATGAATTTATGATTATATCATGGTTCTTTTACATGCATACTATGATTCCAAGGATGCCAAAACGAAATTTTTGGTTGCAATTCTTGTTGTAAGAATCTCGCACACTGCCCCCCCCCCAATGGACAAGGAGTAAGCTTTTTACAACAAGAAACTCACAGTCCATACGTGCGGCACAGCTTTGCATAATCGGGAGCGTTTCTTCAAAAAGCAATAGGACGCTAGTTGAAATTGTTGTCAGAGCAATTCTAGGTCCAAGAGCAGTGACTAAATCCTTATGCTTTAGAAAAAATGTAAAAAATTAGCAATAGTATTTTTGGACTTACTTGTACGCATTACACTGAGTGAAGCTTTAGTTTCTGCAAGATCAGCTGAAATCACATTGAAATAATTTGCTACAACATCAAATAATGGCTGTGGTGGTGATTCCCTTGGATTGGGTAATGCTCCAAGTGATAGCTTAATCACAACATCACGTTCTTCTTCTGATTGCAAATCACCCATGTTTACTTTCAAACTGCAAAGAGAGAGGGAAATCAGTGACTAACGTTTGATTTATTTGCAAATATGAGTAGCATTGCGATATTCATAAATTTTACACAATACTGATAAAATATGATATCTTTACTAATCTGATAGAGATCCTAACTTCGTCAGAAATGCAGAATAAAAATGAAGAGAATGAGCTGAAACATCACTTCAATGTATTGTGACATCTTCAGTAAACAAATTCCGATGCTTACTGTAACAAGAATCTTTTCCTGCAAAAAGCTTTTTCGAGATGTTTTGGTATAATCTTCAATACACTGAGACTAAAGAAAATTATGAAATACTACTTTGTGAATTCAAAGTTCGATTTCAAGAAATAACTTCGTGAACTTAAAACTTAATAAATTCCGTTGGCATCTACTACTACTATGACGTCACACGCAGTTAATACTGCACAACGCGTCACGCCAGTTCTTTCTATCTTGCGTCAGTTCAGACAATCTATTCAATGTTTGTGCTTCTTTTGAAAGATCCAGTTTAATTCCGATGCTGGCCAAATCTTGCCTTACTGTCTGCATCCAGGTCGTCTTTGGTCTTCCTTGTGGCCGTTTCACTTTCCTGAGATATTCTTTAAGGGCTTTCCTTGCTGGTGTTTCTGGATGCAAGCGCATGAGATGTCCTAGCCATGTTAGTCTCCTTTCTCTTATTATTTCACTCCATGGTTCACATTTCGTTCTAGCTTAGAGCTCGTTGTTGGTAATATTTCTTTGTCTTAAAATTAATAGTGGGCATGTTTAAATATGTTCAAATATATTTTGAAATTTACCTGATTGAAATC